>JBCEWC010001676.1:1023-39220 GCA_038996855.1 Solanum aculeatissimum | reverse complement strand
ATTTTAGGAGACAATTTAGGGGAGTTTTAATGGAAATAAAATTTTGAAAATTGTATTTAGGAGAGAGAAAGTAAGAGCAGGAAGTTGAAGGATCATATACATAATATGAGTGGGGCGGCGAAATTGATAACCAAATTTAATAAACTTTAGTTTTAAGATGTAATATTATTAAACTATAGCTATATTATGTTATTTACTAATATAAGTTTGCTCAGTTGCGTAATTTTCCCTATAATTATACCTAGACGATCTAAAGAGTTTTTAAAATCATGCCTTTTCATTTCCCTCCCAAAAAGAACCCTTGTTTTACGTCGTGGGAGAACCCCACCTTTTGCTAGATGTTGTTGTAGGTCTGCAACTAATTTTTCTCATAGATCTTTTCCTTCTCCTTTTGTCCCGATGTCAATTGTGTTCTCAAGTATTGACAAACACTAGCTATCATCACCCTATCTCTTATCCCTTTCTAGGTGATACTCTTAAATATGAATTTTGTAATTTGTCACTGTTGATTATCCTTCTGGCTTTCCTATCCATGTTTCTGAATTTTGAAAATATAGAACCTCTTTTATCAATTGCTCTGTTAGCCAAGAAGTCTGCTAGTTGATTCTCTTCCCTGCGTATATGTTGAAATATGTGTGTCCTTGTTTGCATACACTCCTTAATTTTATGCACAATGTTTGTTATCCTCCATGGTATTTTCCATCTTCCTGTTATTACTTTAAACATCAGCATTGAATCTGTTTATATGATTACTTGATTGAAGTTGTCTTGTCTGCAATGTTTACATGCTTCTAGAATAGCTTTGATCTCTGCAACTGTATTTGATGCTTCCTCTATGGTTTAGCCTACTTGAAAGATGATATGTAAAGACTGTGTGTCTTGCTATTACTGCTAAATAGACACGTTGCACTCTAACTTTATACATTGTTTAAAATCCTCCGCATCTTCTATGGGAGTCTCCCATCTCATCCCCATCGTTGGATCCCTTATCAACAAACGTTAAGCTATTTGTGATACCCCATAACTCTATCCTCATATGTACCTATGTTTCGAGACTCATTCTTACGTATGAGAAGTGTATTAGGGTCATAAGAGACTTCTAACACTTAGATGAGTTCAAAACCTTCCTATAAATTGAGTTTATAGTGATAGATTATGTAAGGGCCGACTTTACACGATCATAAATTTTTGCACACAAAGAATTAGGTGGTACATCACCTATAAAATGAAATATCTTTGAATTAGTTTTCCAACGCAACTGGTTTCACCTCATTTGGAGTTCGAAGTCAAAAGTTATGATCATTTTACTGAACACTGTCAGAGCAGAGTAATTCCACGAAATCACATACGGGTCGTGAATCGAAGTACGACCCGTAAAGTGAGGTTTCGTGAAAAGGTCCAGAAAGTTAAATTTTTGCCTCAGACTTCATGAATCCATCTACGAGTCGTGGATAGGTCTCGTGAAAAGTTCCAGTAACCTAAAAAATGTGCCCAAAAGTTCACGGAAGTGACCCACTAGTCGTGGGACGTTCCACGACCTATAGAAGAGGTTTCGTAGAACATTCTAGTGACCAAACTATTTTGGTCATCCTATTTATGAGAGGCCATCTACGGCCCATAGACGAGGTCTCGTAGATCCCTGCGGCAATTTTAAAGAGGGATAATTTTGTCAATTCCTATCCCTTTTAATTAAAACCTTGGACGTCTTAGACTTAATTTAAGTCATAAAATAAAATCCTAAGTGTACTATCGTATAATATGCACTTAGAAGTTTTTGAGAACATCGAGGAAGAGAAAAAAGGTGAGGGTGACACATTCAAGTCAAGGATTGTTGAAGTGTAGATTGTCCTCTGTGATTCCAGGTATGTAAGGATAATTAAAACTTGGGGTTTGTTCCTCCATATGCCCTCACTGTTGATGATAGTAGGATTTTAAATGTGTTAAGTCTCCTTGCATGATTCTTCGAATGTTTTCTTACAAATACATATATCCTCTGTATTTTTATATGTTGATGACCATCATGAACCTGATTTTAACTAATTTAATGCTTTTCATGAGTAACTTTAGAAACCACACACTCATATATATATATATATATTTATATATATATATATATATGTATTACCTTATAAACTATTGCCTGAATGAACTTAGGGATAGAGTCTAGAGCTTTGACCGGAGAATACTGATGGTGATTGTGATGGAGTATGGTGATAGATTGATAGAACTCGATGGTCCTGTGAGTCTGCATAATTGAACCTTAAAGATTGGTCTAATTTGATAGATTGAGTCGATAGAATTGATGGGCTAAGTGTAACAACCCAGAAATGTTTTAACCTTGTAATGTTGATTGAGATCTGATTTGAACTTATTTTGGTTGGTTAATGATCCTAATGAATCTCTCTTGAATGGTCGTATTCAAATAAATCGCATTGGTTAAGTTTTACATGATGTTGTATGGAAGTACTGACTAAATGATCATAACTCTTAGAACAAGTAGAATTGGGTGAGCTATGACCCATAAAATTAAATTACTTTGAGTTATCTTTCCAACTCACTTGGTTTCACTTGATTTGGAGGTCGGATGAAGAAGTTATGGTCTTTTTGGTGGGATTGCCAGCACAGGGATCTCATTTGGACAGTTGAAAGGGTCAATTTTAACTGGTAATATCTATTAGTACAGAATGAACTGGGTGTCCCATTATATATCAAATTGAAGCTCTATGAATTAGCTTTCCAATAAAACTAGTTTCACTCAATTCTGAGTTCAAAGTAAAAAGTTGTGCTTATTTTCATAAGGACTGTTTTGACTGGGTCGGTGAGGCTCGCGACCCGTGAGACCATCCGTGAGAGTCTCGGGTTAAGATTTTAAACCGCATTTTATTGGGGTATTTTTGATAATTTGACGCATTCCAAGGTCTTTTATGACTTTTAAACCTATCCTAAGCCCCCAAATCAGATTTTATTCATTCATCTTCATCAAATTCATTCAAACCCTTAGAATTATGTTCAAGTTTACTCTCAATAACTCCTCTCAAAGTTCTATTGAAGACTTAGCTTGGGAATCAAGGGAATACTCTATTCTTCATCAATTTTTCTTACTTTTCTTGGCTAATCAAGGTATGTGGGATTGATTCATGGTTCTCCTTTCAACCATGAAGACCCAAAACTCTTTTTCTTCAATTTTTATGAAATTAATCTTACTTTGCAAATGAGTCTTTAAATCTATTGTTGTTTTGATTAAATTGAAATATGGACTATATTTAATTATTGATTTTAAAGTGAATTAAGCCCTAATTTATTGAATTTCATTGGATTTATGAAGGTTCAATTAACCATGAAGACACAAAACTCCTCTTATTATTTTTTTATGAAATTAAGCTTACTTTAAATATGGGTCTTTAAATTTATTTTTGATTTAATTAAATTGAAGTATGGGTTGTACTTAATATATGATTTTAAGATGATTTAAATTCAATTATCATGATATGCATTGAAATTATGAAGATTTGAATATTGTTCCTTGAAAGTTTGTTTAGGCATGGGTAATTTAAATTGTGATTTAAATTAGAATTTTCTCATGGATTTCACTTGAATTTTATATTGTATTGTTGAATTAAGATTGAATCTCTATTGTCCATGCATTCATCTCATCATTCATGGCATATGCATACATGAAAATTTGATTTTGATAAAACTCTTGTTATGGGCTTAGTCCCACCTTGACTTGACTTGATTTTTGGTAAGACATGGAATATGACTAGAATGTGATCACATCTTGTCTTGATTTGGCTTTTTGAGCAATTATGGGTGTTTACACCAATATGATATGATTTGAATGAGCTACTCCTATGCATTGCCCCTTGCATTTGATACTTGAACTCTTGTTTGGCTTTTTAGCCTAAATATGAAAAGACTTGAACTATGATTTGACTTTTGAGCCCAACCTTGCATTGTGTTGATTTGAAAGATAAATCTTCGTTTTGAAAAGCATGTATATATGTATACGTATTCTTGTGGGATGACGACTTAGCACCGATGGTATTGGAGTAGTAAGTGGGATATCCCCAAGGGTCCCACTCCTTTCTCTCAAACTATGTGTCAAATATAGGTTCATGTTATGCAACCGAAATGGGTGGTGTTCCCGTAAGGTATGATCATGGTATGTTACGGAAATCCCTTTCGAAATGGATGTTGTTCCCGTAAGGCAAGGTGAATGATATGATATGGAAATCCTTTCCAAAATGGGTGGTGTTGCCGTAAGGTGAGGTTATTTCTTCGAAATAGGTGTTCCCGTAAGGAAGAGTAAGGTCTATCTTTGGCAAGTAGATCACCATTTCTTTCGATGTAAGGTGAACATTGGGATTTCAAGTTGTAGCTCACTTGGTCTTACATGTCGGTTGAGGTCACATCCCCGCTATGAATATGTAGGTTTTGCATTCATGCATCATGGATTTCATGGCATATTGATATAATATCCTCTCCTGTTTATATACTTCTTTCTATATATGTGCCCTTGCCATCTAACATCATTTTACAAGATTTCATGTTCATACACATTGCATGCCCGCATACTTAGTGCATTATATGTACTAACCCATACTCTTTATCTACATGATCTAACCATGTAAGGATCGGAGATGACATATATCCACTTCTTGATGGTTGATTGGATCTTGGTATACCACTAGTGGTGAGTCCTATGTTCCAAGGACAACATCCACCCTCTATCTACCTTTATGTATGTTACTTACTTTTTACTTTGAGGGTAAGCCTGGGACATGTATTCTAGACTAGAGGTATTGTTGGACATCACAAAGACTCCCGTACGATTATGTTATGTGATTACTTGAGATGTTTTAACTATATATTATGTATGAAAGAGATGATTATGCTTATGCTATTATGATATGTTTAATAAGGATATGCTTATGTGGAAAGTCCCAAGTCCCTTCTTGCCCCCATAGCTTGAGTCATACTTACCCATCCCTTATAACGTAATTGCTATGTACTATGTAATTCATGCTTATCCCATTCCCGACAACATCCCCATAGCTTGAGTCCAAAGTCACGGAATCCCTTAGACTTATGTGTTGTTTATTGTAATACGCACTTTCGGACTAATGATGTGTGCAATGATGCTTAGACATCTTGATCGAGGACTCTCAGGTTCTCCTTCACCATGTCACATCTAGGCCCTACTCTCAGGTCGTGACACTAAGAAAGTCTATTAAGAGACACAACGAATTATTGATTGGAATGGTCGAAGTCCTATGAGCACAAAGTCTTGGAAGGAGTATCGAGCACCGAGTGAGTGAGAGTAAGTCCAATTCGAACTCCAGAACTACGTCGCCAAGCGTAGGAGAGGATTGAAACCATTGAGTTGGATGTTCCCTCATGATTGGGTGTCCCTGAAAGAATAGAAGAGACGATTGACGGATCCATTATAGATTCGATTCGTTCTTTTCCTGACAAGTACTGAACGGTTGTGGCAAAATCAACGAGATTGTTGTACAATCACTGGCTCATAAGTGATTATTGTCGGATAAAAGAAACTCTCAGATAGGTTCCATATTGATAGTACTCTGACTTGATTGGATCGGGTTGATTTGGATTGTATTGATTGGTCATAGTCTAATTTTTATTCCTGCTTTAGATAGACCTTTGACATCTTGATTGAGCATCTTTGAGTTATTGTTATTCTACTTATATCTATTTCACTCAGCTATTTTACATACTCGTACATTCCACGTACTGACGCCCCTTTGGGCCTGCATCTTTTCATGATGCAGAGGCAGGTGCTAGAGATCATCAACAGGTGCTCCGTTGAAGATCTTCTCCTTATTTCAGTTGATTGGTGAGTCCTCCTTGAGTTCGGGGGATGTCTATTATTTCATCTAGTTATAGAGTTAGACTTTAGATTCACTTTACTTTTGATTGGAGGTAGTCATGGGCCTGTCATTGGCACAATTGACTAGTTGATAGAGGCTTCATAGACTAGAAATGAAAAAAAAATTATACATTCATAATTATGAAAATCTCTTTCATATCTTGTGAAAATCTCTTTCATATCTTGTCGGTAAGGTTTCTCATGATTTAATTTTGACTATATATCTTTAGTCCAAATCTCATCAGATGAATCGAATATGATGAGTAAATAGCAAGACAGACGATTGAATCAATAAATGAGTAGATTTTTAACTTTCCCAAACTTGAATGATTAAGCCAAACCATACTTTCATAAGTATTACTCAATTCAAACATGTAAATAAAAACATACATTTCTCATAAAATTACACATAAAAATAGGCAGTCACAAGCCAGACTGCTAGCTTTTACAAATTACACTTGGAATAATCAAAATTTTCCCATAGGTAAATACTTGATCATCACTTATTCCATTTAACATAAAACATTCATAAAAACACACATTAATATATTTGATTAGACCATATTTTAAGCAATATTTTTAACCTTATTCTTAAGAAGAAGTTGGTTTTTAAGCATAGTTCCAAAATAACCTTCCCCATTAACAGTAAGTTTGTCACATTGAGCTCTCCATCCTTCAAATGCAGAAGGAACACAATCACAACAAAGCCAACAATCATCACAATCACTGTTAGATGTGCAATATCTTAAGCAAGTTCCTAATCCACTTCTTTTAGCAAGTAAATTTTGCTCCATAGCTGCAAGATCTAGTGCTAAATCTCTTGAAGCCATCACTTGTTTCTTGGGATTCGAATCCAAATCAACTACGAGGTGTCAAATGAACGAGTCAGTTCAAAATAAGTAAAGCAAGTCATGGTTTTAAACATAAAATTTCATTTGGTCAATCATGAATCAAATACATGTACCATATAAATTATAATACTCCTTCCGTTCACCATTAATTGTCGCTATATTATTTATCGAGGTCAAACTACATGAATTATGATCAAGATTTTAAGATATATTTTTTCATCATATTAATATGAGATAGATTGCTACTTATAGCATTTTTTGTATAGTTTTCAACCATCTAAATTTTAGATTTTTAAATACTAAATTTATCTACTTCAATTTAACTTTGAAAATTAGTCAAGTTGACCTCGAAAAGCGAAACAGTAACAAGTAAAAGTAAACAGAGGGAGTAGCACCTAACCTCTCATATCTTTTTCATTTTTTTAATGGGAAAACTAATACCCCTCCGTCTCATTTCATGTATCGTCGCTTGATTTGGCACGGTATTTAACAAAAAAAGGATGATTTTTGTACTTGTGGAAAACAATTCTTAGATATTTAATGTGGTTGATAATCATTTCATTAAGGGTAATAGAAAAAATTTAAAAATTAAATCGTTTCTAATTATAGTAAGGTGACATTCTTTTTTAGACGGACTAAAAGAAAAGAGTGTCACATAAAATGGAATAGAGAAAATATATATTTATTACTCTATCTAGTTCAACAAATGTCTTAGTTTGATTTATCACAAGGTTTAAGAAAGTGACGGAGACTTTTAAATCTCGTATAGTCTTTGATTCTAGACAAGTTCTAATGTGCCAAAATCTCTATTTAATCTTGTGATATTAAATATGCCACATAGATCGTTAAACTTCACTAATCATAAAAAGTCACAATATTTTAACAACGAGTTAAAAAGAAAAGTAAGATATATAGATCAGATATAGAACAGAAAAAGTATAAGTAAGAAAAATTTAAAAAAAAATCCTAGGTAGTAAGTATTATTTTCTTGATAAAGAATATATAATTCAACTTCTTGTGGCTTTGTTATGCAAGTTGCAATGGTCATCATAACTAAATGCCTTAATCCATTAAATATGAACTAATCATATTGGAATTACTAAAAAAGGAAAGATTTAATTAGGCTAATATGTAATTACCTGTACTAATTATGACCAAAAGAGCAATCAAGAGAAAGGACAACTTAGCCATATTATTAGTGACAACAAACTTTGGCTTTGCAGATTAAAATAGAAATTGAAGTGTAATATATGTGATATGAAATACCTTCATGATATTGTCTATTTATAATAAGGACCTAGGGTGGGGAGAGGGGGTTCATCCGACCCCCTCGGCAAAAAATTACACTTGTTTTTTATATATAAGATAATTTTTTTATATTTTTGTATATATATTAAACTTGAACCTTTTAAATGATAAGCAAGATCTAGCATAGTGGTGAGTTTCCTTAAATGAACCATCACACTCAGGATTCAAACCTCATTTAAAACATTATTTTTAGCCTCTCTTAATTATTCTTTTTCATTTAATTTCGGCCTTGGGAATCCCAACCCAATATTTTACTTTTTTTTTTTAAAATGTTGAAGTAATATTAGACCATGAATTACTACTTCCTTTAAAAATTATATTTTGTTGATTTATTCGCACATTTATACTTTTATATTTCAAACTCTTTGAGTCAAAATTCTGAATCCGTCACTGAAACTGATAGATGGCAAAGAGTCAAAATATTTTATTCAATAGCGTAGCAATAGGCCTATCAATAATGTTACTTATTAATATTTTATTCATACATTGCAGGATCTATTTTATGGGCAACACTCTCAATAGATTTTTGTCATTCCTACAAGCTCAAACTTCCATGTAATGTAACAAATAATAATAATAATATTTTGAAAATTCTTTAACAATGATCAAATGTGTAGATTGGGGCAGATCTAAAAGTTTGGATATGAATTTTGAACTCGAAAAATTTGAATTATCGTGCAGGATCTATTTATGTGGACAGTGCTCTCAATAAATTTTTGTCATTCCTAGAAGCTTGAACTTCCATGTAATGTAACAAAAAATAATTTTAAACAATGATCAAATGTGTAGATTGGGGCAGATCTAGATGTTTGGATATGAATTTTGAACTCGAAATATCGTGCACTGCAGGGTCTATTTTTGTGGGCTGCGCTCTCAATAAATTTTTGTCATTCCTAGAAGCTTGAACTTCCATGTAATGTAACAAAAAATAATAATAATTTAAAAAAAAAACAAATAATGATCAAATGTGTAGATTGAGGCAGATCTAGAAGTTTGGATATGAATTTTGAACTTGAAAAATTCAAAATATCATGGAGGATCTATTTCTATGGGCAGCGCTCTTAATAATTTTTTGTCATTCTCTAGAAGCTTGAACTTCAAGCCTTTGATTAAAGTAGAGATATCTGAACTATCTTACTACAATTTATGTTGATGTAGCGACAGAAAGAGAGTGCAAACAACAATTGAGAGGGAATTAATTACTCCCTCTATTGATCTTTACTTGTTTACTATACTATTTTGAGATGTGCAACAATGTTTGTTCAGTTTATAAAATCAATAAATAATTTATCATTTTGTGTCTATTTTACCCTTGTTATCATACTCTAAAATCAATTCATGTTCAGTGGCGGAGCGACAATATAATTAGGGGCTTCATTCAAATTCCTTTTAGCGAAAAATTATACTATTTATATATGGTAAATATATACTCCCTCCATCCTATTTTATGTGACACTCTTTGACTTGGTACACTGTTTAAGGGAAAAGGAAGACAATTAAAATTTGTGGTCTAAAATTATTCTTGGATATTTGTGTGGCTCATAATCATTTGATTAAGGGTAAAAAGGGAATTTGAAAAGTAAATTGTTTCTTATTAGAGTAAGGTGACATTCTTTTTTAAACGGACCAAAAAGGAAAATATTTCACATAAAATGGGACAGAGGGAGTAATAGTTATTGAAGCTCCTTCGATTAGTTCGTGTGCCTACTTTTTACAACTTTAAACCCCTTAAATAAAATTCTGACTCCGCCACTACTTATAGTATATGAGCATTTATTATTTATAAGAATTTAAGCGTGTCATTATCATGTGATCGACAATAATGGAAAACATTCATTAATTGGGCTTTGGTCCTACATTAAGTTTTATAAATAATGATATTTATATAGTAATTGGGAGTTGGCACCTCTTTTTTTGGTTGTTGTAAGAAGGAAATTTGTTATTGCTATTTTTCGAGTGTCAGAATCGAATTGCATTGAATAAGTTTCGTGCAATAAATTTGACTGAGAAATGCATGCAGATGATATCGAACTTAGAATCATTTATTTAGGCTATCTCTTCCTCAACCAACTCAACCATCACCTAAGTAGCAAGTTGTCATCTTTTAATTAAGAGATGCACATGTGACTTATATTAGAGCAATTAAGGACATGTATAATGGAGTAAATTAAGACTCGAATTAGAATAGTGAGAGTTAAATTAGAACAATACTTTTCGAATCAGACATGTTGAATGGATTGCACTAGGGATCAATCCTCAACCCATTCCTAGTTTTTTTTATGATGGATGAATTGACACAGCATATTCAGGAGAGATATCGTGATACACGTATGTTATTTGCAAATGATAACGTGACGTGCGATAGAGTTAATGATAGCCTGAAAATTTAGAAACATATCTTAGAGTCTAAAGGTAATTTCAGGTTAAGAACCTCGACGTTCAGAAGAAGGTAGCAAAGATAGGGATGCGAAGATCGATATGTGAACATACTAAGAAAGACATGATTAGGAATGGAGTTAGACGGTGCAAGATGGAAATGGCCTCAATGGAGAACAAAAACAAAGAAAGTGAGGTTGAAATAGTTTGTACATCGGTACATCAACTAGTGTATAGATTAATTCTTCAAAGAAATATAAGAAAAGATAAAATATAGAAATTTGGTATAGTAAGTGAACAGTATTTCTTATACTTTTCAACTTCAAGAAGTTTTCCAATTGCATATCTTTGTTCATCACCAACACAAATTCATCTTTATTTGACTTTTTTTTTTCTTTCTTTCTCAATTTATTTTTTTCTGTTACATGGATGTACACAAAAAACGTGAGTCATAACACACCCATTAACATCACAAATTATAATAGGTCTATAAGTTTTTTAACTTTTCATGTATTATTTAAAACGTAAATTGAAATCAAATATTTTCCAATGTATATATCAATGCCAATACTATATCTTATAAATTTGAAGGCGTGTAAATATCAAACTCATAAAGGTCTAATCGTGGAGGTACTTAAAAAGATGAACTATGACATTCCATTGGTAACCTCAGCAGGCGTGGAGGGAGGCAGAGCCAGAATTTGAACTTTATAGGATTATAGTTCAGGTTGAACTCGATCGTACATCGACTTCTAGCTTTGCCCTTGGGCATGGTAATGACCAGCAATGATAACTTAGTAATACGGATACATTAATTAAGTAATTTGAATACGGTAATTTAGTAATACAGATACATTAATTCAGTTTCAGATATAAAAATTACTAACAAATTAACAATTTTAAGTGTCAATAGATAACATTTAAAACATGATACATTAAACATAGAGATAATTTAAAAATTAGAATTAATGTATCTGTACTACTGAATTAATATATTCGAATTACTGAATAAGTGTATCCAAATGGAAAGAAGGGATTTTTGAAATTATTGGGAATGCATGGAAATAATAAAAAAAAAATATGATAAATAGAGGAGTACAATTAACTTGAATTGAATTAATAAATAAGTAAATTTTTAACTATCCCAAACTTAAACGATTTAGCCAAACCAATATACTTGATAAAAACACACCTTGCTCATTAAATTACACATAAAGATAGGCAGTCACAAGCCAGACTGCTAGCTTTTTCAAATTACACTTGGAATAATCAAAATTCTCCCATAGGAAAATACTTGATCATCACTTATTCCTTTTAACATAAAACATTCATTATACCATATTTTAAGCAATATTATTAATCTTATTCTTAAGAAGTTGTTTGTTTTTAAGTATAGTTCCAAAATAACCTTCACCATTAACAGTAAGTTTGTCACATTGTGCTCTCCCTCCTGGAAATGCAGAAGGAACACAATCACAACAAAGCCAACAATCATCACAATCATTGTTAGATGTGCAATATCTTAAGCAAGTTCCTAATCCACTTCTTTTAGCAAGTAAATTTTGCTCCATAGCTGCAAGATCTAGTGCTAAATCTCTTGAAGCCATCACTTGTTTCTTGGGATTCGAATCCAAATCAACTACGAGGTGTCAAATGAACGAGTTAGTAAAAAAAAAGTCTAATAGCACCTAGCTTCTCAATACTAAGTTTTTAGAAAGTAAATGAGATTTTTGGATCAAGTAGTTTTCAATTAAAGTCATTGAATCTTATGGTATCAAATATGTCACGTAGGTCGTAAACATTTACCAAGTATAAAAAGTGACAATCTTTTTTCCAATCAACTAAAAGAAAAGTACAACAACTGTATACCCAGTGGAATCCCATAAGTGGAGTTTGGAGAGGGTAAAATGTACGCAAACCTTAACACTACCTCATAGAGATAGAGAGTTTGTTTCTGAAAAACCCTCGTCTCAAAAGTCAAGCTTCATAAGCAGAAGATACTAGATATGAAAAAAAAGGGAAAATCAAAAGCAAACGATAAAAATAACAAATATAAGACGGATAATAACAATACAGGATATAAAGACACAATAATCTTGCTAACCTACTACAAACACAAGGCCAGACATCAACGATCATAACTCAATCTGTTTAATTTTGGACTGATCATATGAATTACTTATTAAATATGGAAATATTGATTTAGGAAAATGTACTATTACCTGTACTTATTATGACAAAGAGAGCAATCAAGAAAAAGGACAACTTAGCCATATTGATTCAACACACTTTTGGCTTGCAGATGAAAATAGAAAATGTACTTTATTGTGTGAAATATGTTCATGAAATTGTCTATTTATATAGTAAGAAGAAACTTACAGATTGCAGAGAGTGTCAAAATATTTTATTCAAAAATGTATCTATAAGACTTATGTGAATGGGTGTGATGTGAGTCACGTTGGTTCGGGACGGGTCTAGGATTTATGTGAACTCAATATCTTTTATTGAAAACTTATATAGTACATATTAACTTTTGACAAATTTACTAAAATAGTCAATTATTTATTTATCTAATATTTATGGATTATAGCAAACAATGGGAATATAACTCGTGTATGGTGGATTCACAATTCACTGTCATGATCTACTTGGCTACATTCTTTAATTTCTCTTTGTTAGTGCCGGAGTTAGAATTTCAATTAAGCGGGTTCAAAATCTGAAAAAGCAAACACACGAACTAGTTGAAGGAGGTTCAACATTTACTATATATAAATATATGTATTAAATAGTATAATTTTCTGCCAAAGGAGGTTGGGATGAACCCCCTGACCAAAGAGTGGCTCCGCCACTGCTCTCCGGCCCCTCCCCTCAAAAAATTTACTAAATATTTATAGTTATTTTGTTTGTGAAATATCTAGTTAATTTTGTAGTTTTAATTTAAGGTTGTAGGAATTCATTAGCTTAGACTCGTCAACATATAATTCAAAATATTTAAATCAACCAAACATAAAAAAAAAATTAAAACATAATGAATTTTGAGTTAATAAAAATTAAAAACTTAATTTATTTGACTAATTTATAGTTTATCCATGAATATCCATATAAAAAGTCACTCACCTAACTCATTAAAATATGAACAGATTGAGCAAATTACCAAAATATGAATTTATTTTATGGAAACTACATGTATCCTAGATCCCACCCCCCACCCCCTAAAAAAAACAGAAAAAAATAAAGGAAAGGGAAAACAAAGAAATGGAAAAAAAAAATTACACTTTTATAATTATTAAAATCTCTTTCATATCTTGTTGGTAAGATTTTGCAACTTGATTTAACTATATCTATTTAGTCCAAATCTCATCAGATGAATCGAATCTGAGTAAAGAGAAAGATAGACGATTGAATTAAGCAGTACTTACAGAAATCACATAGTGTAAAGAGTTATTTTTTTTCTATCTTTATTCAATTTACAAAAATCTCTTAAAAACTTGGCATTACGGATACATTAATTCAACGGATATAAAAATTACTAACAAATTAGAATTTTTAAGTATCAGCACATAACATTTAAAACATGATACATTGAACATAGAGATAATTTAAAAATTAGAATTAATGTATCTAGATTAATTAATTAATTAATATATCCGAATTATTGAATTAGTGCATCCAAATGGAAAGAAGGAATTTTTGAAATTATTGAGAATACATAGAAATAATGAAAAATATGATAAATAAAAAAGTATAATTAAATATTTTTTTCTTGAATTGAATTAATAAATTATTTTTAACTATCCCAAACTTAAACGATTTAGCCAAACCATACTTTCATAAGTATTACTCAATTCGAACATATAAATAAATAAACGTGATGTGAGTCACGTTGTTTCGCGGCGAGTCTAGGATTTATGTGAACTCAATATCTTTTATTTAGAACTTATATAGTATATATTAACTTTTGACAAATTTACTAAAATAGTCAATTATTTATTTATCTAATATTTATGGATTACTAGCAAACAATGGGAATTGAATCGTGTATGGTGGATTCACAATTCACTGTCATGATCTACTTGGATACATCCTCTCTCTCTATTAGTGTCGAAGTTAGAATTTTAATTAATGGGGTTTAAAATCTGAAAAAATAGCCACACGAACTAGCCGAATGGGGGTCAACATCTACTATATATAAATAAATAAAAATTTAACTATATATAAATAGTATAATTTTCTGTTGAACAAGGTTCGGATGAACCCTCCGCCACTGCTCTCTGGCCCATCCCCCTCAAAAAAATTTGCTAAATATTTATAATTATTTTGTCTGTGAACGATCTAGTTAATTTTATAGTTTTAATTTAAGGTTGTAGGAATTCATTAGCTTAGACTCAATTCTATAAACATACTAAAAGATTCATCAAAAAATACAAATAATAAATTTCTGATCAAATAATTAAAAATTAAATGGATTATCATAGAATCTCAAATATTGAATCCATGAAGTTGTTCAAATTCTGAGCAAATAAATTAGGATTTCAAGAGAATGGATATACAATCACTTAAAGTAAATATTTATTTTTTTATTTTTTAGCCGGTATTCAGTATAATTTATATTTAAACTCGAATAAATTTGATCAAGCATTGCAGGGTCTATTTTTGTAATGATTCATTAGGCCGTTTTGAGTATTAGAGATTTTTATTTTATAAAAGACTCATATCATAAAATTTAATGGGTATTTCTGACTATTCGATAATTATGATTATATTTAGTTGATGGGTAAATTTAGATAATTAATTTAATTGATGCGCTAAAGTAGTAATTTATTTAATACCATATACCCCTTATCCATTTATATAAAAATAAAGTTAGTGAAATTTATCAAAAATTAATTTTCTTGGTGGCATATTAGTTTTTAAAGATTTAGGAAATAATTTAGTGGGTAAGTATAGCATAATGGAGGACAAATGATTAAGAATTAATTGTTAACATATTGATGAGCCAATGATTGGAAGTGTTAGTTAGGATGATGTATATTGTTTAGTTCTACAATTGGTTATTGGTGGCATAGCTTGGTTTTGGCTTTTAAATTTTTTTTATAGTTATTAGCACGTTCTGACGACTCTTGTCTCAAAAGATGGACATTTATTATGGATTTATGAGAGAGTTGATCGTCCTTTATCTTGGCAAGTTTAGGACGGATGTGGCAATGACGTCACTTTCGTTGTGCATCACCAAACTAAAGGTGATGGAGTTGGATGTCGATTAAGAGAAACTCCTAAGCAAACACTGATTGAGCATAGTATTTTAAACTGAGTTAAGCACTACTGAGTTTATTTTAAAAAGCATGACTTATTTTAAACTTGCTTATTTATCGAGTCAAGTTATGAGTTGAGCTTTGCTTTCTTGAGTCATTTTACGTACCAGTATATTTCATGTACTAACGTCCATTTGGACCTGCGTCGTTTCATGATGCAGATACAGGTGATAAAGGACTCCAGTCCACACATCGTTGAGGTCCAGTGCAATACATTCTCAGAGTTGGTGAGCCTCCTTGCTTTCCGGAGGAGCCCCTTTATTTTCTGATTTCGATTGGGTATTTTATTTCCTTGATTGGGGGTATCCATGACCTATCATGGTACCATCTAGATTATTGATTAGAGGCTTTATAGACACTGAGTAGAGTATTTGTTGAGTATGTTTGTTTCCAACTTGTTCATCTGGAACTACGTTTTAGGAGAGTTATATTTATCCATATGATGTCTATTATCTGAGTATTTCTTCCGTTGTTGAGTTGATGTGACAATGAGACCAAGTGATTCTCTTGGGAAATCAGCAATGGTTCTTCAAGTGTCGCTCACGCCAAGGGTGCCCTCCTGAGACGTGACAGTTAGACCAATATTATTATATGGGACATTGTTAGTCAGTCAAAAACGTCCACATTCAAAAGATGAGGATGCTCCATTATTCGATCTGTGGACATACTAGGAAAGATATGATTATAGACGAAGTTATATGAAACAAGATAAAAGTGACCTCAACAGAGAACAAAATGATAAAAATAAAGTTAAAATGGTTTGTACATGAGCTTCTATTTAGATTAATCCAAAATATATATAACAAAAGATAAAATACAGAGATTTGGTAGAGTAGGTGAACAATATTGTTTATCCTTTTCAACTTGAAGAATTTTCTTTATTGCATATTGTTCATTACCAACAGATTTGGCCCAAATTCCAATAGATGCAAATAAATTAAAATCAACAAAAAGTAGGTTGGTTTATTATATATTACATTAAATATTAAAATATGGTGTTAATATTAAAAAAAAAAAAAGGATAATAATATCATGAAAAATACATATTGCTTGCAAAGATATATGAAAATTGATGAGATCATTTAAAAATGATTAATATTTTATATATTCATCAAACGTGAATTGTGTTAGCCCATAATCTTTCAGCTTTCCCAAATTAGGTAGTAAATGATACACGAATATATATAAAATTTGAAATAAATTATGAGATAATATAATGAAATTATTTAACGAGGATACAAATATAACCTACATTTATAAAAATAACTAAAACTAAAGAACACCCCCCTCCCCCGGCCCAATCCCAAATACAACAACATACCCAGTGAATCCCCCAAGTGGGGAGGATAGAATGTACGCAAAGCTTACTTTAAAGCTTGAGCATAAGAAAATTAAGACTTACATATAAACACATTACAAGAACTTTGACAAACAATCACATACTATCCAATATACATATCAATGTCAATACTACATCTTATTAATCTTAAGGTATGTAAATATCAAAATCGCATGAGTCTAATCCGCGTCTCACATAAAAGAAGAAATATGCCGTTCCATTGACAGAGGGAAGAGCCAGGATTTGAACTTTATGGGTTCTAGTTCCAACCAACCCCGTACAGTGGCTTCTAGCTTCGCCCTGGGCATAACAGACTGCAGTATCTTATAGCATTCATCAGTGTAAATCACCTCAACCTTTTGATCTGGCTAGTGGCTTCTGTAATATTTTGACCCCATGAGGAGTTTTCAAGGTTTAATAATCTTTTGAGTCGTTGAGAAGCCTCGTGAAAGTTATCCTCCATGGTACATGTCTCCGTCTTAAGAGTGAAAATAACTTCATTGACATCTTCATCCAGCTGAAGGTGGAAGAGGTGAGGAAATACCTGGAGAAAGAACACACAATTTGATTCAGATAAAGCATCTAGTGTCATGTGACCTTACGCTAATTTCATCTAATGGCGCGACTGCTAAATAGTGCATTATCAATGATCTGTTATCAAATAGAAAGCACCAACATATGGAAGTTGGGCAGCAGATTGCCAGGCTAGGATGGTCGGGCTCTTCAAAAATGTCAGACATGCATATGTTGGATCCTCCAAAAGTAACACTAATATTTTTGGAGGATCCAACATGGTGTGGCAGCATTTTTGGAGAGTCGGGGAAAGATAGTTACCTGATACCTACGCAAATTCAAAAGCATATGTATGGCAACTAAAAGTTGTGCAAACAGATAATTTGGCTTTCACCAACAAAATGCAAAATAAAAATACATTCCTTGAAGGACAAAGAGCTGCTATGTAATTCGCAAACTCGTGTCAGGAAGAGTTTAATTCTCACCAACTTCAATTTGGAGTAAATAGAATCCTTGATGGCTTGCGACCTTGATACCAAATTTATGACAAATAGACCTTGATCAGAAAGAGAATCTTTGGCTGCCACAAGGAAAGACTCTTCAACAAAGTCAGCAGCAGGACAACTTAAACCAGAACTGCAAACAAAAGAAAAAGTTCAACAATTAGCTACTGAAGATGGTGATACAGTGAAAAAGACGTATATAAGAAGAAACATACAGTGAATAGGCTCATTTACCTCGAGTCTGAAGAGTCCACATCAACAATGAGCATGTCGATTTTTCCCGTGCTTTTAAGTGGTGCACTGGATGGGGTGGAAGTACCATTCGAAGAAGGGACCTTTGCCACAGAAAGATCATTTTCATAACCATCAGTAACTGCATGAGCTGCATCCTTGACATACTTTAAACCATCAGTCACATGTACCTGAAACACCAAAGATGTTGAAAGATGACAGTTACAAGTTTTTACAAGCATCTGATTTCTGAGATAAGCTGCTATATTATTTATAAGAGATACAGATGACCCAATGTAACATCGAAAATAGTCTATGTACCCAGATCCCACTTGTAGAGGTAAGGTCTGTTATACCTTACCCTCCCCAGACCCCACTTGTAGGATCGCATTGAGTATATTGTTGTTGATGCAGTCTACACTTGCATTTAGTCATTGACTTATTAATGAAGAATAAGCTAAAGAAAAAGTTGAGGAAAAGGAACGGAAGGTGAAGTGAAAAATGTAAATTACCTTTAACCGTTCATCATCTCTAAAATCAAAATAGTCTCTAGCAAGATCTACAACCACAGGATCCAACTCCAACACCTGAGAATATCATTATGAGCAGTCTGGCAAGATAAAAAATTAGTAATTTAAAGGTGGGCACATCATAATTTACCTCGATCTCTGCAAAACTCAGGTGCTTACGTAGAAACATGGGAAGTAATCCTGCTCCCAGACCAATTACTACTGATCTCACCTGCAAAAAGCAACAATTGCAGCTTTAACTAAAGCATCACCTGTACTTCCAAAGTTGGACTAGAAGCTTACATAAGTTGGTATAAAATTACTGAAGAGATATTCTAGTTCATAGATGTTGTGTTCTTCTCAATATGGATAAATATGTGGATGGGTGGATGACTATGCATTTTTGTGCGTTCAGTAAAGACAGATTTTAGAACTCTATTGCAGTACTTATGGTTCTTTTTTCTAACTTTGCTTTGCAATAATGCTAATGAAAAACGGCAGGATGTGCAGTCTTAGCAAAATAAATTTGCTCAGTGGCCATTTAGGTTAGCGTGGTTCTGATTTCATATCTTGTTTATGTTATGTTTCATCAGCAACCAATTAATAGTACTCTATACTCTAGTTTGATAGAGTGTTGATTAACCTAATGTTCTGCTTTTGGGGATGATATTTTTGAGATGAGAGTCTTCTGGAAATAGCCTCTCTATCTCTATGAGATAGTGGTAAGGTCTGCGTACATTTTATCCTCCCCAGAGCCCATTTGTGGGATTCCACTGGGTATGTTGTTGTTGTCGTTTGGTGTTGGTAATATAAATGATAAAAATCGTATATGCAAGTCTTCTTTAAAAAAGGGATATAAGTTGACTACTTACCATGCCGCCCGTAGATGCCAAACCATCCAAATATGAAGATATCAACGTAAAACCAGAGACGATTCCAGTATGATATGAACTGGCCAAGTAACTGTGGTCAACTTTCAAATCGTTGCTAAATCCTGCAAAAGAACTAATTTAATTGCACATCATACTGACTTTGCAAAGTATCATTGTAAGGAAAAAATAAAAAAGAAAAGGAAAAAGGTGTTTCCTTGTGAAAGATTTTATCTCATAACTTATCTTTATTATTCCCAAATTATTTAACTCTCTAATGAAAGGTCAATGTTTCCCATTGGTGTATATTCCAAATAATATGAAAGACCAGTAATATCAGTATTCATCTCATGTCTTACATCAAAATTTTCACATTTTTCTACAATTTCTTTTGAACTTAACTCTAAACAAATTGTAACAGAATAACTTATATCGAATTTCTATACACAATTCATCCACTTTTCAAAACATATTCGTGTAAATTAGAATTAGGATAAGGTTTAACGAAAACAAAGAGGGAAAGTGTAACAGAATAACTTATATCAAATTTCTATACATAATCCATCCACTATTCGAAACATATTCGTGTAAATTAGAATTAGGATAAGGTTTAACGAAAACAAAGAGGGCTTAAGAGTATGAAGGATCATAAAGCTACCATCAGACGACGATACATTAGCCCCAGATTTTTTCTGATTTCCTTTTTTCTTGGATTTTGAAGATGACTGGCCTATCTTCTGGTTAATATCAACTACAGACTTTGGTGATCCTTCTCTTGATAGCACAGCCTCAGATTGAACTAAACTCTCCGTTCTTTGGAAAGTAAGGCGACGAAATATCACATCCTCAGATGCAAAGAGACGGCTAATATTGTCATCAACTTTCTCATAGATCACATCATCTACAATTATTGGACCAGTCAAGGGAGATGTGATCTACAAAAGATAATGGCATAGATAAAATAGATTAGAAATTAAAGTGATAAACTTTCTATAAAGGCAAAACCACTTAAACACATGACATCTTATGCACCTATTAAGATAAATTCAAAATTATAGGTATTCAACTTATTCCCAAGAAAAAAGAATTAAATGACAGATAAAAGAAATGGGTGAGCAATAGGAACAATCATACAAATGGTATTACATAATGATAATTGATCAAAAGAATTTTCACTGACCTCTTGAACAATCTTTCGCTGCTTGATTCCATCACTTGCAGCCATAAAACTGAGCAAAGTACAAAAATTTACTGTAACTAAATTTCCCAATATTAGAAGCACATAGTTGTTGCTATATGAGAATTGAACTTTGGCAAACTTAAGTTTGTTTTGACCTTTTATTGTTGGTAAAGTGAACTTCCCTACCTTAGGAGCAAGTATCCTCCAATCATAATTCCTGACCTTTATTATCAGCAATCCATAGGAGTATCCTCCCGACAGTGTTATCAAAGGCTCATTAAGAGACACCTCGAGGAGGGTGCTTCCCCCTCAATTAAGCTGTGCTTTAATGTAAGGAAGGCACTAAGATGGGTGCCTCATTGACCATAGATTCTCTCTTGAATCAAGTGGTACTAAACAACAAATACAAGTTGTATTAGTTGTTAAGGAAAACATTATGGATGAGTTTGTTACTTTTATTTAGGGGTGGCAATTGGGCGGGTCGGGTCAAATTTGGACGGATCATAACGGGTCTAGACAACAAATGGATCATGACCCAATCCAACCCGAGTTTGTTTGGGTCAAAACGAGTTAAGTAATGGATTATAGAACGGGTCAAGGCTCAACCCGACCCAATTTTTACTAAGTTTTACTTATCTTATTTATTCTTTTACAATATTTTAGTACATAATAAAATTTTATATTTTTCTTTATTATTGCTACAAAAAACATATCAAATAAAAAAATATTAAAAAATATTTTAACAAGATCTCTCTCGAGTGAAGTTGGGTTGCATATCAACCCAATTTTAAATGAATTGAGCTAATAAATGGATGGGTTATTAACCCGCCCAAAATTAAACGGGTTGGACGGGTTGAGTTTAATTTCGTCACCCTTATTATTCTTGAACTACATATATAATCTTATTCTTTTTCTTTCATTTGCTCCTTTTTTTAACTAAAGCCCACACGTGAATTGAGCTTTGCACTTGAAGCCCTAATAGACCTTTTATCTTTTGTATAACCGAGAAATCCGTCTGTGGCCCGCCCTTTGAACCAACCACAGCCTTCTAAACTCAGTGGATAATGGCCCACCCCTCTACCCTTCTCCACTTAAATACCAGGCTTCGCTTTGCACGGCGTGGGGCTTGAACCTATGACCTCAGCCACAAATCCTCCACCCTTCGTCACTTGAGCTAGGCCTTAGGGGCCAAGCCTCAATAGACCTGGAGCACTTTTTAGAGCTTTTCGCCTTTGACAATTGTGTCTCCAGATGCCCTTGTCTTCCAAGTAATGAATCAAATTGACGTTTTACAAGAGGGAAACGTTTCTCATTTTGCGTTTTACGCAAAAAAATCCCAAATTATTTTCTTAAACAATGGATTTATTAAAAAACACCAAGTGTTTGCTAGCTCTTACAGAAAATTTCTTGGCCTCAAGATTTCGTGAAAAAATTTGTTTTAATCGCAAAGACAGCTTTCTAGAGCTCCCAAGCTTATTAGGAGTTAGTTATTTCCTCATCATAGAGCTCTATATACGGAAACACTAAAACTCCCATTGCTATGTACACAAAGGTATTTGCACCGTTAGAGAAGCACTAAAACAGTGTTGGATATTACTTAATAACTCTCTTGGTGGGAGGTAACTAGTGCTCAGTCAAATAGTTGAGGGGTGCACTCCAGCTGGCCTGTTGAACCCTGTTTATAAAAAAAAATTAAAAAAAGGATCTCAAACAGGGTTGGACATTATAATGAAGACAAGCGCTAGTGTGGGACAATCTACATTGACTCGTTTTTATAGTTTACACACTTTTGTATTGCCGCTTCTTATTGCCAACTAAAGACATACATTTATAGCTTGAAAGAACTGACTATATATTAAGAGTTTTGGGACTGCAAACTACACTAGGAACTAGTTCAATTGATCGATCAGACATTAGCCCACTTTCTATCATTCTACTCTTTCTATTTGGGTAGCCATGTTTCGGTAATGGATAAAAAGGAGCTATCTAAAAGTTAAATTCAAGAACTTACCTTAAAATTGATAACCTGTGCAATATCGATTAAGGGAGATAGCTAAAGCTAAAGATAAATTATGAGAAGTAACTTACGGTATCTGAGCTTCATCGTCAAAATCACCCGGCGCCAATTGCATTATCAAAGGAGAGAGATCTTTCTGGGTTAAAAAAAACAAGAAATATGCAACCAAGGTGAGAGGAAACCACTATTTTCATCAATTGATTACACAAAACAGTATAACAATTAAATCTAGCAAAAGTCACCTGAATGTCATTCATACTGACGTCTGAATGGCTAGAATCCAACAAAATCTAAGAACACAATTCACTCCATAAGAGTTTAACAAAGATAATAAAATAGTAAAAACAAGCACATTTTAATGAATGAGTACCATTATTAAACGAGCAGCCTTGGAGCTTTCTACTACTGCCCATTGACCTTCTTCTGAAGAGAACAGCCACTCATGAGCTCGAGTCTGAAATCTAAATATCAGTTAAATTCTTATACGTCTCAAAAAAGACTAATGAACTATAAACTAAGGACATAGAATCACAATACATAACATCAAAATTAGGAAGCCCGACGAAATTTTCTTTTTTGTTTACATTTGACATGATTTTCCCACACTATTGGCAGCGCAAACAACTATGTTAGTCAAACAAGTACATGATTATGAAGAAATGAAAATTACCTCCAATATGAAACTGTTCATTACAGACAAAAAGAGGTCAACAATTTACTTACTGAAATAAAAATTATAACATACAAATTCATAGGCCAAACTGGGAATATTATATACAATACAAAATTATGTCAGCTTCCCAAACCGGAAATATCATCATCCATCTACAGAGAGGTTCTCAATGTGTAATTGTCAGAAAACCAAATAGATGAATCAAAAAAATAAATATCTGCTCCATATCTTTCTCCAACAGTGTTCATAGCACCAAACTCTGACTCATAAGAAAGTGAACCATATCAAATAAGGCTATTGGAGTTGAAACTAAAGGGAGTCTTAATCTTTTCTTCATTCATAAAACAACAGCTACCAGAAGAAAAAGGGAACTCCAAAAGAGCGGTCAGTTTAAACACTGGAAAAAATATAACGATTTAACAAGCAACTTGATGGAAGTGGAGAAAACAAACCTTTGGAACAAGAAACACAGCACATTGATATGTAAAAGGTCCAAGGTCCTTTTGGGCATCAAGAAGCACAGCTTTGTAACGGAATAAGGAAACCCCAGGTTCACCTAAACTAAGCTGAACTCTACGACTTGGACGAAGCTCTGCCAGATTTCCCTCAACTCCGATTTTCAAGTCTTCTAGTGCATATGTTATTTCAGCACCGCTGGAATAATCTGCACGTATTTTATTTTCAACTTCAAGGGCTTGAAAGAGCCCATGAACCTGTAAAGTAAAAAAGAAATAGCATCCCAAGATCACATTGTGTGTGTATATAAGCATTCTTAGTGAACGAGCAATCGAAAATATCAAAGGGGATGAAAATCTTTACCTGGTTCTTTGAACCACCAAAGGATGACTGATCAACAGTTGACACTATTTGGCACAACACAGGAGAATTTTCTTTCTCAGCTACCACCATAAAAGTTTGTAGGCTCGACCTGTCAGATGGTTTCAGAGCAATGGGATGAATCCCCATCTTCCATCCATACCGAATCTTTGGGAAGAGTAAACCTTACAAGAGAAGGATTAATCAATAGAATGATCATTCTTGAACAATGTATAATACTAACGGAGTAATGGATAAAGGTTGAATAATAAGGAACTAAAATGCATAAATATGCCAGGTGATATTTTATTTACCTAATACATGAGATTCGGCCAAAGTGAGACAAATAAATCTCCCCCCGACTTTTAGCAATCTTTTAACCTGGTCAGTTTCAGGACATTAAGGCATGAGTCAGAACATAGCGGCCTTGATCATTTACCTAATAGAAAATGATATTCTATTGAGAGCATACATCAAATGAGTGTAAAGAGAAAAAATGATAACCAACTCTATTTTATAACACCTCAGACAAATACTGAGTCCCTAACTTTGATCCAAGCTCAGGCTCCATTAAAGCATCCAATCCTCCCTTGTCGAGAATGGCGCCAAAGCTCTCATTTGCAAACTAAATCATAACAACAATAGTTTAGAGGAAAATATAGTCCATAAGATAGAAAACTATTAGACATGAGAAACATCTTGCAAATTAAGTAGTATTCTTGACAAACGGCCAACAAGCAACACTGCACCAGAAACAGGACGTGGCAGGTTATTTATGTCCCCAAAGCAAAACAGAGTACTAACTATTCATTTTTTTTTATTCTTTTTTATTGGTTTCTTTTGATAAGAGAGAACATTCACCCTCCCTTGAAACTGTACCTTTATCCTAAACTTGGTAGTTCATCATTTTACATCGCAATTTGTCCTATCAAATGCTTAGATTCCAGTCCCACCAACGTTTATGCAAAGGATAAAAATTGTCACTAAATGGGATGTTTTTCTTTCATCTACTGCTTAAAGATAACAAAATTTCTCCTGTTACCATCTTAGTAATAGATTTATACATTATGTTATTGTACATTTCTAATTTACTATTACCTGTTCTAAAAAAAATGACAGATTTTGACCTCTTGACAGCAGCAAATGCATAATATACATTATACTTTCTCTATCCCATTTATGCGGCAGTGGCACCATTTGACAATGAATTTAAAACCAGATTTTTGGAGCTTTTTCAGTTTTTGCAAATTGAAAAGCTGAGTTCCAATATCTTTTCAAAAAGGTAATCTTTTTCAAGATTTAACTCAAGTAAACCTCCTTGCAAATGCTCAAAAATTGAATTTGCAGACTCAAAAAATTCCAAAACTTCAAGCAAATCCACCTAGTTTTACAGAGAAAACTTACCATCCAAAATTAAAATTGAGCAATTAAATCTTTTAATTTTGTAAAATCCATTAAATAACACTAATGAAAGCATTAAACTTCTTAGAACGTCCCAAAAGAAAAAACAAGCTGGCATTAAACTTCTTAGACTATATGAATCCTCAGTGACCATGTTACTCCATATAAACTCATCTACAACAACAATTACACCCCAGTTGCCAACAACTCTATATGAAACCTCACTAACCATGTTACTCCATATAAACTCTTCTTCTGCAGCAACAACTGCGCCTCAGTCGCAAACAAATCTATCCTCACTGACCACGTCTAGGGGCATCTTAAGAAGCGGCTTTAAGCTATGTATACACTACAAATAAATATGTCCTTACTATTAAATAAAGATAAGACCTCTATTTCCAATGTACCATAACATTAAGAATGTACCTGCATATTCGTCATGTCCATGACGCGCCACTTCATAACAGGTCTAGCCCGAATATTTCTTCTGAGCATATCCGAAATAACAACTTTCGAGAAATCAACATTAGTAATATTACAAAACCCCTCATCATAAAGATACTCAGATAGCTTCGAATTGCCACAACCAGGAACCAGAATTTGCAGTTCTTTCGCAGAAACGGCGTCGTTTGATGATGGAATAACGAGGTTAGATAGAAGTGGTTCTTTGAGCTGAGGCCACTCTGCGTACCATTCAAAAGCATCATCTGAACCTCTGATAGTGAAAAAACTGTCCCAATTCTCTTTGCTTGTGAAATCTCCCAATGTTTTCAGCAATTCTTCTTGATTTTGGACTTTCTTTTGCTGCTTTTTCCCCATTTTGTTGAGAAATGTGTGATAAAATGCTTAGATATTTGAGGGTTTTAGGGTTTAAGATTTGATGATTTTGACCGTCTTGTTTGGGAAAAGAAGAAGGAAGACAAACAAGGTTTTATGAATTTAATTTTCTTTTTTCTATATTGGTAATGTGTTGAAATATAACTATTTTAAAATTATGATGTGTACATCGATAGAAATATTTGAATTTCTTATGTTTTCTCGGCGGCGATTATAGTCTCTTTCCTATGGTTAGGTTACTCCAGAAGATCACCAGTCTAGCCCAATCATTCTGAGGAAAGCTCTAAAGAAATTTTTTTCAAAATACATCGATAGGAATATTTGAATTCTTTATTTTTTTTTCGATGACGATTATAGCCTCTTTCTTAGGGTTAGACTACTCCAGAAGATCACCAGTCTAGCCCAATCATTCGGAGAAAAGCTCTAGAGAATTTATTTTTAATATCCAGATTGATTGAAGTAGGAACAACTCCACCAATATGAGTTGTGATGCAGTGTTGAAACTGTTTCATCCTTAACCAGAGGTCTTGGGTTCGAGCCCTGGGTATGAAAAAAATCTTGTTGGAAGCGTCACCTCCAAATGGGCCCTACAGTGCACAATTTGAATTTAATTGGGACTCCACGGACTCCAAACACTAAGTGATAAACCAAAAACAAAAAATAAAAATAACTCCATACATTGCATCATGCATTTTTATGATATTATTTTTATTTTTATGGATAAGAAATGAAAAAGATCATTTTATTTTGTTTAGTCCATAAGTGATTGTAAAACATCATCTTTCACTTTGTGGATTGGCGGCATAAGAAAATAATGTAATTGTTTAATAAATGATATTAGACGAAATATTTTTTGACAATTTAACTTGATCTCGACTAGCAATTAAAAATTTTATCCTTTTTTTAATTGATGTCTTGTGAATATTCGATGCTGACCTGATATAGAAATTTAAATGTGTCTAAATAGTTATTTTATGTATTAAAATGATCAATAGACATAAATAGAATAATTCCATTAAAAAAATGCCTACATCTACAACTTGTTCTACAAATATAGGATTTTAGATTATAAGTTTTTATATACTTATTTCACGATTTGATAGATAACTTTATGAGTCATTTTTTATTTACCTAAATTTGACGAATGTGATCATAATTATATAGACATTTCAAACAAATTCTCCAATATACACTAAAATTGAAAAGAAAATCGTGATATATTTTTTTTAAATTTCAAATAATTACATTAGATATGTGTTTATAAATCATCTGATCAATACATTTATTGAATATAACCTTCATGATAAATTGATCGTTTGTTTTTATTCTCTCATCAAAAGTAGTAAAAAAATCAAATCTACTTTGGATTTGTAGAAAATCTAATCAAGATATATGCATCATCACTTTTAAGTATATATAAGTACCAACCATCAACTACTCTAATTGTAATAAATAAATAAATAAAATATACTGTGAAATACTATAAGTTTTCTATGAAGAAAAATCTCTTTTTCATATTTTTATTATCACTCATTTTCCTTAAAGTTACAAGTCTCTCGCAGAGAACATATCATGTGTATATTGCTAGCGCTCTTCCGAAGAATCCAAGTGCAAAATTGAGATTTCATTGTAAATCTAGTGAAGATGATCTCGGAATTCACACACTTCTTCCAGGGCAAAAATGGAATTTCTCATTTCATGAGAACATAATTAGATCTGCTCTCTTTTATTGTGGTTTCGAGTGGGGTAAAAAACGTAAAACTTTTAATGTATTTGATGATTCGATTACATGTATTAAACAAGCAAAAGGTGATCAGACTGATATATGTTATTGGTTGGTAAAACCAGATGGGTTTTATTTGGCCCATATGATTGATCCATTGCCATGGGCTTTAACCAAATACTATGATTGGTGAAATATTATTATAAAGAATATGTATTATAACATAATATCAAAAATTAATTTCGAAAAAATTAGTCATTATAATGAAATGATGTTATAGAGAATGATTATTATATAAAAAGGTCAAATTGACAAAATCAAAAGAATTATTTATCCATAATTCATTTGGTCAAATCTTTGGAATGTCATAGTGTTTTTTCATTTTTATATTTTTTTATAAAAAATCAAATAAAAGTATTTTACCAAACTTTTAATAAGAAAAATATATTTTTGACTAATTATAAAAGCAGATTTTCAGGTTTTAAATAGAAATAAAAAAAATGGTTTCTCAAAAAAAAAAAGAACACATCTAATGGCGAGTTTTTCGAGTTTGGTTCGATTTTATTCAGTGTTTTTAAAATGATTTTTCCGTGCAAAGTAATAAAAAAATAAAATGGGACAAAATCAAAGTATAAGACACTTAAAAACTTAAATCATGTTAAGTGATGATGTGACCCCATGAAACACTTATTGTGCTTAAAAAACTATATTTATCTTTGTCAAGAATTTGGTCCAACTATTGCTTGAGGAAAAAATAAACATGGAGACGAATTCCTTTACATGACATAAATCGGCAAAAATATGTGTGAATTTCTCTTGAAAAATAATATTCAAGTTAACTATATGAATTATAAATTCATTTATACTTTAACTTGTTTCTTGAATGATTTAATTGTTAATTGATTTATATATACATATATATAATATTATTTTTTTGGTCTAATATATATATAATTTTTTTATTTTTTTAAATAAAAGTTCGGTTCTTCGGTGCATCAAAGTTTCAAGACCCCAACACCGAACCGAAGAATCGAACTGTTGAAAAAAAACACCGAGATTGAATCGAAGAACCAAAATAGTTTGATTCGATTTGATTTTTGATTTTTCTACTCTATAAAAACTTTTTCAAAATATTATTATAGTAAAATGTCATTATTAAAATAAAGATTGTTATAGAAAAATTAAATTGCAATTTAGAACCCATAAATTATTTTTTTATCCTTAAAGATTACTTAGGAATACTCCTTTAAAAAAATCATTTAATAGCATTAATGGAATTATCCACTAGATTACTCTTTTCTTTTCCTTAACTAAGTTGTGAGTGAAATTTTAGAAAAAAAATTAATGCTTGTTAATTTCTAAAGTAACAAATATCTTTGTTAAAGGATCTAATAGAGTATAATAAATTAATAATCAAATTTAATAGTGTAAAAAAGTAAATATTTTTATCGTGGACAATATTAAAAGGGTTAAATTTCTTTTTGGATCATACAAAAATGGTAAAATTTTAAAATTCAAAATAAGAAAAAAAGTTAAATTTGTCGTTGAACTATGTGAAACAATCAAAGGTGCTCCTAAGTTATGGAAAGTGAAGAGATTTGCCCTCCAAAAAGGTCAAAATTTAACCATTTAATCTTAATTATTTGATTAATCTAATTCATTTTAAATTTTTATCTTAATTTATCCTAAATCTCTAAACTTACATACATTTATTACTTCCTATAAATAGCTTTAAGTATGCACTTATCTATATAGATCCAACTTCTTATTTCCTACCCATAGAAAAAATGTGTGCTAAAAACATAAACTATCAATTGATCAATGCTATGATCTTCCTTGTATTCCTCTTATCTTTTTCTCCGTCCGTAAAAGCGGGACTTCGTGATAAGTCATATTTGGTCTCGATTATTAATAATCTAAAAAATAGTTCTATCCCATTAAAAATTCGTTGTCAATCCAAAGACGACGATCTTGGATACCATACTCTTTTTTATGATCAAAATTTTGACTTTGAATTTGAAGAACAGTTATTCAGGAGAACTCTTTTCTTCTGTCATTTTTGGTGGAATCCAAAGCAGAACATTTTTGATGTGTTTAATAATCCAAATAGATGTATAAAGGATGGACCATTCCATACACACACATGCATTTGGTTGGCAAATTTAGATGGATTTTATTTGAATGGAGTTAAAATATATGATTGGTCACCAATGTAAAATCACAATATTATGAATAATATTAATAACCATGCTTTATTTAATTGTGATTTATTTTCCCTCTCATGAGCCCCTCTATTTGTTGTGATAAATTTTAACATGATGTCAATTATAAAAAGAATTATTATTTGGATATACATTTATTTTGTTTTAAAAAAATAATAATTTAGGGTTGCAAAGATCTTTCACTAGATAAATTGGTTAAATCTTGTACTTGTATTTTACCAATTGGAAGTGGTATACAACATTCAAAATTGTACAATTTGGGTCCACAATCACATTATTTGAAGTTAAATTCCTATGAATAAATATTGTAACAATTCGAACTGTTGTTATTTAGGTGAGGGAAAAAATTTTGTGATCCAAGTTGATCTGGATCAGTACCATTTCACCATTGTAGATAAACTCGTTACAGTAGCACCGTCATGATGGGATGGGACACTCTATAGCGGGATCGTCAAGACAAAATTAAAATCTTTTATTCCTCTTTTATACTGAAAATGTAAAACAGATGAGAATTACCCTAAAAAGAGATTAATGCTCATTAATTTCTAAAGTAACAAATATTTTTTACTCTTTTTTCTGTTAAAGAGAAATAAAAATGATCCAATGGAGTATAATAAATTTCTAAAGTGATTTATCTTGCTTATAGTTTTATATATCTTGTTTGTTTTGTTGTGAGAAACTTTAACATGAAGAGATAATTTTACACTTATGACATCAAGAAATAATTTTTCACGTAGGAATCGTTTGGTCTGATGGATAAGATGAGTTAATTTTGGGATAATTTTTTAGTGACCTTTAATCCCTTATTTGGTTGCACAAGCTAGGATAACTTATTCCAGAATTAACAATTAGTCCTGGGATAAGTCATTCCTTCCTGGAGGTGGAATAGTAATCCCCGAATAACTTATCCTGGGATAAAGTATGTAATAACGAAAATACCCCCCTTAAACTCTTATTTTGTACACCACTTTTACATTAATATATGTCAATATATATTTTTTGATAATATTTATAATAACACTCACAACCTTAATTAATCAGTGTTTTTATATATTTTTCTAGTAAAAAAAATTATATTTTATAAGTACATTTCTATTTATGAATAATTTATCATAATTTATAAACTTATATACAATTACTCCCTATATATATATATATATATATCCAACTTCTTATTTCCTACACATGGTAAAAATGTGCTCTCAAATATGAACTATCATTTGATCAATGTTATGATCTTCCTTTATCCTCTTCTTATCTTTTTTCTATATGTTTTCCATCATATAGAAGTAGATCTCCGTGACAAGTCATATATGGTCTCGATTATTAATAATTTGAAAAACAGTTTTGTTCTGTTAAAAATTTGTTGTCAATCCAAAGATGACGATCTTGAATATCATAATCTTCTTTATAATCAAACTTTCAACTTTCAATTTGAAGAACATATATTTTTGAGAACTCTTTACTTTTGTTATTTTTGTGGCCTCCAAAGCAGAACACATTTGATGTGTTTAATAATGCAAATAGATGTATAAATGATGGACCTTTCCATACACACACATGCATTTGATTGGCAAATTTGGATGAATTTTCTTTGAATGGAGTTAAAATACATGATTGGTAATCAATGTTGTAATCTATATGCATATCATCTTCTTCTTATTGTGAATTGTGATTTATTTTCCCTCTCATGACCCCCTATCCTTCTTTTTCCTCTTGATTAATGCTTTTTAGGAGTGACAAATGAGCGGGTCGAGTCTAATATTGTTACACCTTAGAAATTACCAGAATATTCTTAGATGAGAGAATGTTTCATAACGTATCTTCTCAAAATCTTTTGAAAAATTTGAGGTTGGAAATGTGATTAGCATGAAAAATTGTGTGGAAAAATGGTGTTGATTGATTTTTAGAGCAACCGGATCGAAAGATAATTTTTCGAGGGAAAAATGCAATTCTAGAAAAGTACGTGACATGTTCGCGTCGCGGACTTGTCGGACTTGCACTTAAATTTTGGTCTCATTATTTCTACGGGATTAGAAAATCGACCAAAAAACGATTTAGATAAAATTACACATAAAACGTATTTGAAAAATGCGATTTATGTGTTATTTTGGAGACAAATAATTTTTGAACGCGTTTTAAGTTTTTCGTCAAAAAATGAATTGAAGAGCGACAAGTCCGCGTCGCGGACTTGCTCTACCACAATACTTGACATTTAATTTTAAACAGTAAGGGCATTCTAGTCTTTTTCTCACCCATCCTAGACCAAAACTCCGTCGTTTTGAGGTCATTTTCGCCCTAAAAATTCAATAACACACGTCATTCTTTTCACTTTCACGAACATCATTCAAGGAATAACGATTAGGGAAAAAGGGAGAAGGGTTAGGGCTTGACAAAGTCTCTCCAAATTTCCAAGAAAATTCGTGTCCAGGTATGTAAGGTCACCTAAAAAAAAATCTATTTTCGCACTTATTCTATGTTCTTAGCAAGAAATCTAGTCAAGAGTCAAGTCAGTTTTCTTTCTAGTGAACTTGTTGAGAAATACTAAAGTTTTACCATGAAATTTTATCCCTTACCCCGGCAAGGTATAAGATGTCTCTGGTAACGTAGGAAAGACGTTGTATCATAACGAGCCTCATAGTGATGGATGACGGTTAGAGAAACTCCCCAAATTACAATATACATTATTAGACACAACCAAAGTTGCATTTTTATTTATGCATTAAATAAGATATCTTGCTATAATGCATTACTTATGTTATTGACTTATTTTCTACATTGAATCTGTGTTTTGAGCATTATATCTTGAGTTTTTCTACTTTTGGCTATTTTACAAACTCGTACATTCCATGTACTGACGTCCTTTGGGCCTACGTCATTTCACGATACAGACACAGGTGACAGAGCCCCTCAGTAGGTGTATCATCAGGTGATTCAACATTTCTACTTAGCTAGTGGTGAGACCTCTTTGCAACCAGAGGCTCCTTGATGTTATTCCTTTCATTTTCAGTTATTTTCTTTTAGTTTGAGGTAGTTATGGCCTGTCACGGTACTCATTCTCTAGTCATGACTAATAGAGGCTTCGTAGACGGATAGACAATATTTTAGTTCCTCTTTTAGATTATTAACTTCCCAATTGGTCTGTTTCATTATAATTTTAGACATTGATTTAGTAGTGATTGTGTTCAGTTCTAGCCTATCATTATTGCTTAAGTCTTTCGCTGAGTAGAGTAGCCAGACCAAGTGGTTCGCTTGGGATCAGAAATGGTTTTTGAGTGTCGGCCACGTCCAGGGTGTAGACTCGAGACATGACAAATATATATGAGTTGATCAAATATAAGTTAAGTAAAAATGGATAAAACACTCAACTCGACTCATATTTTAAATGGGTAAAAACAAGTTATCCAATAGATAATATGAGTAAATATGAATATTCATATTATAGTAGAGATAATATTAAAGGTTTCAAAAATAAATCTTTTTATCCACTGCTCACCCCCACTCCCATTAAAAAAAAAAAAAACTTGTAAAAAATAAAATTATCACCCCACAACCTGGCCCCCAACCCCCTTCCCCCTCAAGCACCCCTCTCCATTCCTACCCCAAAGAATGTAAGAAAATTTTAATTTATTTTTTTTAAAAAAATCTTAAATTATTTGAGATCCCCCCCCCCCCAACCCTCAACCCCGCCCCTGCCCCAAATTTTTTTTCTTTTTAAATCTTAATTTTTTTAACCCCTCTCCCCCTCCACTGACCAAAATAAAATATATATAAAAAAAAAGGAATAAGAATTATTTTTTTACCCCCCACCCCCACCCCCGCCTCAAAAAAATATTAATAACATTTTTCTTTATTTTATAAATGAATCTCTTTTATCCATATTACCCATTAAATTATTCATTTTTTATTAGGTAATATGAGTTTTATCCTTATTTTTATCCATATTAAATGAATTGAGTACACAACTCATTTAAAATAGATAAATCTGAATAAGTACCCATATAAATTACCTATTTTACCACTGTTAATATTGATGCATCTTCAATTGAAATTATATCGACGATTAATTGTAATGTGCAAATAAGAATATTTAATTTCCTTCGTTAAAAAATTATGGGATTGGGCCTTCATTTGAAATGACGAATCCAATCCAACCATAGAAAGGGTCGTAGGCTAGCCCCCCTCCTCCTCTTTTTTTTTTCTATATATTTTTGTTTTCTTTTTCATCTAAATTCAAACTTAAAATTTCGTTAACATATTAAGTTTTTAATAAGGATAATAAAATTATATGAAAAATATAATAATTACAATCGTAATATGTATTATGCATATGATTAGTGGTGCTTCTAATTACAATCTCATAGTATATAACATCAAGAAAATGAAAAGATGTTCAAATCAAATATGGCAAATAGTGATATTGTTTCAACAATTCTAGATTAAAAAAAACTAGTAAAAACTATCAAAGAAAAAATATTTTTTTTGATAAATAAATAAGTAAAGATATTTTTAATTACTCTTTACAATTTTAATTATTTTAATTTAAATTAAATAATATTTTTGATCCATGGACCTTGTCCACCCGACCTCGATCAAGTCTTGTGGGACTTAAACTAGAAATTTATCTTCAAAAAATCAATCCAATATCATTTTATTTTATTTTATTTTATTTGAAAAAGGAGTGAGTGGGTGGGGTAGGGGAAGAATTAGGATTGTTAAACAATGATAAGTTTCTTTTTAATCAAACTTTTTAACTAAAAATAATTAAAATAACTAATATTTGCAAAAATTGAGGATAAATAAAATCTTTTTCCTATTTTAATGAAAAAAATCTGTATTATTTATCCAAAAAGGTAAAAAGAGTAATAAACAAATCATTGCAATCAAATCTCAATTTATCATAATTTTTAGATTATAATTTCTTACTAATATAATATATAAATGTGCATTTTAACTTAAATTCAGTTGATATCTATGCCCTTCAACTTTAAGTACGCACAGATAGACATTTATATTTTATATAAAATCGAACAAGTAAATACACACGTATTATACGACGTAATATACGCCCTACATGACATAATACAAATTTATTCAAGCGTATATAAAATACCATTGAAAACACATATACCTTTCCTTGTTCAACTTGTATTATCATACTTCTTTTATGAGAATCGACATTTCGACTTTGAATGTGCATAGTAAATTTTTCGTAGAACTCTTTTCTTTTGCCATTTTTGGTAGCCTCCAAAGCAAAATATTTTGGATGTATTTAATAATGCAAAAAGATGTATAAAGCATGGACATTTTCATACATACTTATGTACATATTTGGTTAGCAAATTTATATGGATTTTATTTAAATGGAGTTAAAATACATGATTGGTTATAAACTGATCCCTTTTTAATGCATTTACCCTTTATTAAACACATCAAAATTAAAAAAAATTTGATGCCACAAAAAATGACAAAAGAAAAGAGTTCTCCAAAAGATATTCTCACGAAATGTGAATTGAAACTTTCGTCAGCAGTAAGATTATGATATCAAAGATCATCATTATCAGATTGACAATGAAGTTTTAACGAAACTTTGTTATTTAAAGATAAAGAGAAAGAAAATGAAGATTGTTTAGAAGGGAGGATGAATTTTTTTTAGAGAAGGAAAAATTATTTTATACCATGTAGAAATAAACAAAATTTGATTTATTTATATGCATAAATGGAATTATTGGAAAATTAAATTGGTTTAGAATGGTCAAAGATCTTCATAATTTTTAACAAAAGTCAAATTAGTAGTCAAGGGTTTGACTTAGAAAGTTAATTTTAGTCAACTGACATAATTTTTCAACCATGACCATCAATAAATTCTCTTAAGTGAGAGGATTATCAAAATCAAATTTTGATAACATTTGTCCTTTCAAATTAACAATTTGCATTAAGAATAAGGGGTGTTTCTCAATCAAACTATCAATGGCAAGGATATTTTTGGATCAAACTATCAACGGCAAGGACATTTTTGGAACAAACTATCAACGACAAAGACATTTTTTAACCAAACTATTAATGACAAGGGCATTTTTGGACCAAACTATCAACGACAAAGACATTTTTGGACCAAACTATCAACGACAAGGGCATTTCTGAATCAAATTATCAACGATAAGGGCATTTTTGACCCCTTTAGTAACAATAGGGGTGTTTCTGAATCAAACTATCAACGACAAGGACATTTTTGGACCAAACTATCAACGACAAGGACATTTTTTGACCAAACTATCAATGACATTTCTGAACCAAACTATCAACAACAAGCGCATTTTTTAACCGAACTATAAACGAAAGATATTTTTGTTCATTTCACATAGTTTAAGGATTATTTTTTTACCCTTTTTCCTAAATACAATATAGTTTTCACTATTTTATGTTAAAAATCAAAGATAGTAAAATCAATTTTTTTTTAATAGTAATCTGTCCAAATAAAGTTTAAATAACTTGAGTTATGATACTTTTCTTGACTTGATAATGTAAGCCAATGGATAAACATGCAAGTCAAACCCAATGTACAAAATTGAATTTTAAGTAAATTAAAGTAATTGAACTTTACTACTTAATATAAAATAAAGATACATATATTATTTCAAACTATTACATATTACCAGTAATTCTTTTTGTATCCATTCAAAGTAAAATAATCAGAATATGCCACCCATATGCAATCATGACTATAAATTGGTCCATGTTTAATGCATCTTTGACCTTTATTGAACACGTCAAAAGAAGTTTCTTTTGGAGGCCACCAAAAATGACAATAGAAAACAGTTCTCCAAAAGATATTCTCACGAAACGTGAAATTGAAACTTTGGCCAACTGTAAGATTATGATATCCAAGATCGTCATCAGCAGACTGACAATGAATTGTCAACGGAACATCGTTATTTGGCAGAGAATTAAATATAGACACTAAAAAGTGATGAAAAATACTTGTTTCGGTTGCTTTTGTCTGATGAAAAGTCAGATGAAAAGATAATAGAGAGAAAATGAAGATTATTTTGAACAAACATTGACTCATTTTTCAGAGAATTTTTTTTTTATCCTGTAGAAATAAACAAAATGGGATCTATTTATATGTATATATAGTATCTATATGAGTGACTTTTACTCTTTTTATACCTTGTCATTAGATGTTATTCCTTTTTAGTAGTAATGGTTTTGTTTTTGAGATTCAAACGATATGAATTTTTGACTAATATTTTATAAAGTATTTTTCATCATCTTGATATGGAAAAAAATGTAATGAGTATTCAAAATATCAGATTGATATAATTAAATTTAGCTTTAAAAATTAATTAGATTCACTTTTGAATAGCACGTCATGACAATTAAAAAAAATGAAGAGTGTATTAAAATATTTAAATATTCAACGAGATAAGTGTCAGCACTACACTCAAATCTCTATCTTTTATTTTACTTTCACCATGGTGTGTATACTACATTTTTTAAATTTTTTTAAAAATATCACATCACACTCCGCCTGGATAAAATATTTCACCTGTTTTAGTTTTATCTTTTAAAAAAACTTTTTGTAGATAAATTTTTACTTCGTTGTGGGGGGGGGGGGGGGGGGGGG
>JBCEWC010001675.1:0-39235 GCA_038996855.1 Solanum aculeatissimum | reverse complement strand
TAATATGATATAGTAATAAGTATTTTTCTATTCTTAATTATTCTAATTTTTAGGTTTATTTAAAAATAAAGTCATTTTAGTAAAAAAAATAATAATTTATTTTTCAAAATGGTTCAAAAGGATGCGATCATATCAACACTAATGCACTGGATCTCATCAGAACTCCGAAGTCAAGCGTGCTTGAGCGAGAATAGTACTAGGATGGGTGAATCCTTGGGAAGTCCTCGTGTTGCATCCCTCCTTATTCTTGAGACGAGGGTTTTCCAGAAAAAACGTCTCTATGTCTATGAGGTAGTGGTAAGGTCTGCATACATTTTATCCTCCTCATACTCCATTTATGAAATTTCACTGGATATGTTATCGTAAAATGGTTCAAAATTTGATTTAGGTCATATATTTAGATTCCATACATGATATTCTTGTCCCTAATAATTCCCTAAATACAATTTTAAAGTGACCTTTTTTTTTTTTTGGCTATGAGAAAATAAATAAACTCTTTTTACTCTAACATTGCATCACAACTCACTAAAAATAAAAGTAAAAAAGTGGAAGCATCAAACTACATCAACAAAACCAAACTTGTCACTATTTTTCTACATTTTAATGACTTATTTATTTATTTTTTAAGACCAATTCTTATTTTGTTTGAATATGTGTTATCATCCCATTTGTTGCATAATACAGTTCTTTTATTCTTAAGTCAACTACATTACTCTACTAATTAATCTTTTAAAAATATTAACAGTGATTTTCATAATTAATTTAGAGTATGGACATGTATTTATTGATTTATTAATTATTATATTTATTTCTTGTGGTATTGTGTTCTAGTGTTTTTATTGACTGATAAGTACGCATTAATCTATTAAAAATGAAAACATTATTGTTTTTTTTATTTAATAATTAAATGATGTAATCAATTTTATATTTATATTTATAATAATTCATATGGAGATAGTGGACAGACAAAAAAATAATAATGATAGTAACATAATTGAGTATTATATGCCAATTAGAGATATTAAAATTTTAATTAGGATTTGATTTATGTTGAGATTATATATAAAATATAATACATAACTAGATTTCATGTGGTTTTGAAATTCATAACTACGATTAACGGTATATTTAATGTTTAAGTAATAAAATATTAACACTTAGTCACTTTTTATTTCATTTTATATAATGGTGTTCAATGACGTGGAGGTATTAATTTAAATTTATATATATAAATTAATTTTTTTTTCAAATAATGGCAAGCATGTATGTGACGTGTGTGAAGTTTGAACCTATCAAAATTATTATGATTCAAGTTCATAATACGCATTGTTTGGTTTCTGATCCAATAAATTCACTTCTCGAGTTACACTTTCATCGAGACTAAAAATGCTATCAATTATCATATATTATCTCACTCATTCCAATATGGCATTCGCTAAATGCGTAACATATACCATCCTTATAAATCTAACGACATCCTCGTCTTTAATCTGCGTCCTTTATCATGAATGTTATATACATAGCCATCTTAGGGACTTAACATCCTCGTTAAGCTTTGTCCCACCATCCTATTAGGGAGCGTAAAGTTCTACTATCATATTTTTCACAAGTTTCTATTAAGCTGAAGACATGTATAGTTCGTTTTGAACCAACAAATCTTAACAGATTTAATAAGTTTGTACTGCACAAACTTATAATGTACTTTATAAAAAATTTACTTTTTCTCGTACAATATACAATTGGAAATAGTTTATCTAAGAACATAATATATACCTATCATTCAAAAATTATCCAATCTAAACATCTATCAGTCCTTTTCGCTCTCATCGACACGCTTTTTGTCATGGACTTCACAAAACTAAGAGTGGCATATAAAATAATTTATTTCTTGATAATATAATATTAGTAGATAATAAAATAAATTGAAAGTCAAATATGATAAGTGAATTTATTTCTAAATTTAATGTAGTGGATGGATCATTGCATAAAGAAGTCAACTATCATTGCCAGATTAAGTCGGTTAATTAAAATAATAAATAAAATAAATAGATTAATAAATAAATAAATAGAAAAATCATATTATATATATATAAATAAATAAATAAATAAATATATTTGGAAAGGCTGTTTTGTACATTGTGAAGGTCGCCTAATGCCATTGGGGTTTGTCACTCAGTGTCTTGACTCTTTGATTTAGAAAATTTGATCGCTAACAATTTACTCGCACTCGATATTTATATTGAATATTGATAAATATTTTTCGTAGTTAATAACTAAAGTTAGATGAGACATCACACGATTATAGTGAAGAGATATTTATTATTTGGTGAAAAATTATTAGATTGATGATCTTTTGAAAATTGAAAATTAAATAATGTGTCTAGTTATGAGCCATCTATAAATCCGACTTTATTTTTCATTGAAAGAGCCGGGGGGCTGAGCTACTATTTGGTTAGGGAGTTCATCCGAATCTCCTTCGGTGGAAAATTATGTACTATTTATATATAGTTAAAATAGTTTTTTATGGATATATAGAAGATTCTGAATTCCATTCTAGATTTTGAACCTCCTTAATGAAAATCCTGATTCCGCCATTGAAAAGAACAATACGAATGACTCGCCTCCATCCATAAAAATCATCTCCAATGAATGGAGACATAATCAATTCCATAAAAATTTAAAGAATTCATACTCGAATATATTTATCAAAAATAAATATTTTGATATGTATACTTTAACATTCTTTATATAAATTGAGACAGAAAAACGTAAAATTTTGATAAACTACAAGTATACACACCACAAAAATATGAAACAATTTGGTACTAACAAATGGACTAAGAGTAGACACCAATAAATTAAGCTTTAATACAACTAGAATCATATTCAAAACTTTTTAAAAAAAATATTTTGTTCTACTTTAATTACATTTTTGTACCACAAATATTGTGTCAACTTTTATATTAAAGCCACCTTAATTAGAGGAGGAAAAAAGGGAAAAGACAAGAAAATTTAATTATCTTTCGAATATTTAAAAATAAGAAGTCATAATATATATGGTAAGAAAATAATATATTTTAAAAATTAAAAATCTCAAAATATATGATAAAATGAAAATATATTCTAAAAATTAATGCATTTTAGAATATATGGTAAGAGAAAAATACGGAATAAAATTTCTAAAAAAAATTCACATTAACTTGTGTAGATTTTTTTTTATATTTTAAAGTTATTTATTATTAGACAATCTCCAAAAGAAGTGACAAAATATTAATATTTTCATTTATATTTTATAGTTTAACATTATTCTCCAATTATATTTTTATGTAACACTATTATTTATAAAAGCCAATTTAATTAAATGAAAGAGCTATATCAATTTATATACACTACATAATAATGTACAATATATTTTCATCACATACTTTATGGGTTTTATTATTATATTTTTATTTTAATTTATGTGATATTTAGTTTATTTTTAATAGTTCAAAACAAATATTTGTATATTTAATAAATTATTTTAATTCTAAATTTTCGTTGTAACTTAATAAGCTAATTTATAATCAAGATATAGTTCGATTTGATTATGTTTTATCATAATTTTTCAAATATTCTCCATTCTTTCTTACCTAAATAAACAAGATCATATAAATTAAAACAAATAAACTAAGGAAATACTGGTCTTTACATAAAAACTTGACTTATTTAAATTTTCAATAATCTAAATTTTCACTAGATCTTTAATAAGCTGATTATAGCCACAGATTTTAAATATTCTTCATTTTTAAATTATATAATCAATAAAATATCATTACATAAATCAAAACAAATTGACCAAGATTGTAACAATCTTTATTTGGATAAGACAATAAGAATACATATATATTTGCCATATTTGTGCACAAGCAAATAAACCTCCCCACCCCTCATCCCTCCCTGTCAAAAGAATATGATTCAGTAGATGAGACTGCTCCTCCCTTAATCTGAGATCTCGTGTTCGAGCTTTAGAAATGAATTTTTTTTTAGAAGGGAGTGCTTCTCCCCAAATGAGATTCTACGCGGTACGAATCCGGATATAGTTCAGCTCCAATGTGGGTACCAAACACCGACTGAAAAATAAAAAAAATAAACACCCCCCAATCAAAAATGGTTTAAATCTCTTTATTCTTAACTAAAGATCGCAAATTCGAATTCTAATCAGATCTCAGTACATAAATCGAAGAACGGACCAAAATAAAAGGGCAAAAAAGTGATAAACCATAAAAGTTCCTCTCTTTTTCCTTTCTCACATCAGTCAAAATAAATACATAACATCACCAATAACATGTGTTAAAGATTCACGAGAGAAACTATATGGTAGGTGTCTACTAAAAAAAGAACCTTTTTTCCTCTCTCTATAAATATAAATATTACATAGGTTCCCTTTTTTATAACCTATGGATTTTTTTTCTTGAAATTTTCCATCCATATATTTTGAGGAAAGTTCATAAAACAAGAGTGGACACACACAAAATATGGGGGAAAATAGAGGACTTGGAGTTTTGGGAGTTTCAATGTGTGGTGCAGCACAAGAAATTGAACAATTATCAAGAGAAAGTAGTCATTATAGTCTTTCTACTGGGATTTTACCTTCACTTGGTGCAAGAAGTAATAGAAGAGTCAAGCTTAAAAGATTTATTGTTTCACCTTATGATCGACAATACAGGTTCTTTATTCTTCTTTCTTTCTTTTTCGATCGAAATTTACTGACTCGACTAATTCAGATTGATGTGTGTTGTGTAAGTAATAAGATGATGAAGGGGTAAAGCAAACTTCTCTATTCTTCTTCTTTTCTTTATCATCATGTTCATTCTTCTATTGGTATATTCCTTTTGGTATTGCTTGACTAATTCAGATTCGTGTGTGTTGTGTAAGTAATAAGATGGTGAAGGGGCAAAGCAAACTTCTCTATTTTTCTTTATCATCATGTTCATTCTTCTATTAGTATATTCTTTTTAGTTTTATCATTTGGTATTCAAAATTTGATAGCTCGACTAATTCAGATTTGTGTGATGTGATGGGTAAGTAATAAGATGGTTAAGGGGGCAAACTTCTCTATTCTTCTTTTTTTTTTCTTTTATCATCATGTTCATTCTTCTCTTAGTATATTCCTTTTGGTTTTATTATCTGGTATTCAGAGTTTACTGATTCGACTAATTCAGATTCATGTTGTTAAAGGTGTTAATAGGCAAATTTTTATATTTTTAAATTTAATTAATTCAAATTCATGCAACATGAAGCGGTTATAGGAGAAAACTTCTTTGTTCTTCTTTCTTCTATCATATTTTTTAGTTTAATTATTTAGTATTTAAAATTTACCGACTCGACTAATTTATATTTGCGTTGCATAAGGTTGTTAAGGGTGGCTCTCAACTTTTATCCTCTTTCTATGTTATGGATGTTCATAATCTTCTTTTGTTTGACAATTGAAGATTGGAAAAATTCTTTTCTTTTCTTTTCCAAAAAAGGGGCATGAATTGATGAATATTACTTAAAGCAATAAATGGATGATAAATGTTTGGTAATTGTGGATTCTAACCAATTTAAGATAGTTGTTCGAATCTTAAAAATGAAGAAACTTAAGATATGAATATCCAACCATTTAGTGGGCCTTACATGACGATTAAAAACTCTATATCAGGTTCAAGTTACAAAACACACAAATTACTAGACGATCAGATGTATACAAGCTGATTCGACGTAAAAGTAAAGAAGGTGTCAACCAACTTTGACTTTTTAAGTAAATATATTACCTCCCATTATAGTTAATTGTAATTCAACATAAATAAAAATATATAGGATCTTCTAGTATGCTCCACCCCATATTTTTTTTTTACAATATAGTACACCTTTTGCATTAAAGTCTTTTTCACTCATCTTTGTTTAATTTTCTTGTGTGAGGTTGTTGAAATTAATGTCTATGGAAATTTTAACCCTCAAAGACTATTCCTTTATTTAAATATTTTTTTTCACATCACTCTCAAAAGAAAGGATTAATAGTGTTTTCAGTTATTCTCTAAAATAATTCGAATTCTCAATTTATCGATCGATAGTGAAGGCCTCACTTTTCAAGTTCTTTTTTTCCTCTTGATTTTGTGAATAAGATTATTTTAAAAAATTCAAATTTTGAAAATATTTTTCATGAATGAAAGTTGATTTGACTAGTATTTGAAAATTCTTTTACACTATTTTCTTTTGACTTTTTTTTTTTTTGAGAAAAGTTAGAATCTTTGAGTAAACATCAAACATGTGTCTCCTAATGCTTTAATTTCTCCTTGTGTTACTCCTTGTCTTTTAGGAATTAATAGTAAAAAAATGAAATTACTTGTTTTTCTATTTTTTAAAATAAATTAATGATGATAGCAAAAAGTAATCTTTCGATTGTTTGACTATTTAAATTTCACTTTATTGATGAAATTTCGATTCTACATGTGATCCTCGTGGTCAACTTGAACATACTTTGACTATCTATCTGAATGTTTGCATCATATTTGAAGAAAAGTAATACGTATTTAAAGTTGTGAGGTTTTTTATTTTTGTCTTTAAGTCTATCGAAAATAATATCTATATTTTAATAAAAATAAAAATAAAGTTTTGAAGACTCTGTATGTATCTTAATTTTTCGAACCTCACTCATAAAATTACGCTAATTATTGGATAGTTCTTTTTCTTTTCCTGGTGGGTGGGAGACAAAATATCTTTCTTTGGCACAAACAAAAATCATCTTTTCCATCTTTTTGTCTTTTCTATCCTTGCTCTAGTTGCCTCTTTTGACACAAATTAAAACTTTTTTTAAAATTTTATTGCCACTATTTTTTTTCCTTTTACCTGACTTACGCGTATCTCAATTATTTTATTGATATATGTTACTATTTCTCTACAAGACAAATTAAAAAAATGGTAAAAATCTCAGTTGGAATTTGAATTCTAATTTTTTTTTATCCTGCTTTATGGATCACTAAGCCACTCCATTACGAGCCTTTTGTTTTGTTCACTATATTATTCGGATTCTTCAAAAATGTTGACGACGGTGTATTGGATGAAGTAGCAGATTTTTGTTGGATCCAATACAGAAGCAACAATATTTTTGAAGAATCAGAACAACACAGTTTATTCCAATGGTCAATTCCATGGGGACCATAGTGATATGAGATGGTAATCCATGGAATCATGGGACCATATTGGTTATTTCAATCATTTAACATTGTTTTAGAAATCACAAATTGTCAATTATTGCTCCTCAAAATATTATTTATGCTAATAATGTTCATAAATATCAGTCCATAATTATTTTAAGTCAAGTTAAGTGTACCTGCTAGTTGCTACAACTTTGTATTTATGTCTATGCTGTTAATTTGTCATCTCAGATAGTTTCTTCAAGAAATGTAATATGCTAACAAGTTCAACATGTTGCACATAATTCGCGAGTGATCGTTGTTTATCCTTTGGAGATTTTGATTGGTTATGAATCCTGTTTGTCGTTTAATTAGATATCGAATTCATAGAAATGAAGATGGATTTTTGCTAAAATCAGGTCAGGTTAATATAATGCAGGTTATGGGAGACTTTTCTAGTTGTGCTGGTGGTTTACACTGCTTGGGTGTCCCCGTTTGAGTTTGGTTTTCTAAGAAAACCAACAGGACCACTCGCCACGACTGACAATGTTGTCAATGGATTCTTCGCGATTGATATCATTCTTACCTTCTTTGTAGCTTACTTGGATAGAACTACTTATCTACTCGTCGATGAACACAAAAAGATTGCTTGGAAGTACATGAGTACTTGGTTCTTATTCGATGTCATATCAACAATCCCTTCAGAACTTGCTGTGAAGATTTCTCCAAAACCTTTACGTCAGTATGGATTATTCAATATGCTTCGTTTGTGGCGTCTAAGAAGAGTTAGTGCATTGTTTGCCAGGTAAACTACTTTGGCCTTCTAAGACAATGTCATTTGTCCAGAAATCTTTTTGGTTGCTATAGTAACATAAACATGAAAGTCGATTCTAAAGAAAACTTAGCCGTTATGATGAAACGTTGTTTTGAAACAGATTGGAGAAAGATAGGAACTTCAACTACTTTTGGGTTCGATGTGCAAAGCTTATTTGTGTAAGTACATTTTGCCCTTCTTTGATGAAGTGTTGATTGATGTTGTTTTAATCGATGTATTGTTTCTCGTTTTTTCTTTTCTATAGGTCACTCTTTTTGCTGTTCATTGTGCTGGATGCTTTTATTATCTTATCGCGGCTCATTATCCTGATCCAAGAAAGACATGGATTGGAGCCTCTATGGATGACTTCCTTAATCAGAGCTTATGGATTCGTTATATCACTTCTATTTATTGGTCGATAACTACTCTCACAACAGTTGGTTATGGTGATCTGCATCCAGAGAATTCGCGGGAAATGATCTTTGATATTTTCTACATGCTTTTTAACTTGGGATTGACAGCATATTTAATAGGAAATATGACTAACTTGGTTGTCCATGGGACGAGTAGGACAAGAAAATTTGTGAGTAAAATTATCTTATCACGCGATTGTCTTATCAGTAGTTCCCAAGTTTTGTACAGGTTCTAAAATGCATCTGTTTGATTGCTGCTACAGAGAGACACAATTCAAGCTGCTTCAAGCTTTGCACAGAGGAACCAATTGCCCGCTCGCCTCCAAGATCAGATGCTTGCACATTTGTGCTTGAAGTTCAGAACAGACTCAGAAGGGCTGCAGCAGCAAGAGACACTCGACTGTCTTCCTAAAGCCATCCGTTCAAGCGTTTCACATTTTCTTTTCTACTCTTTAGTAGATAAGGTTTACTTGTTTCGTGGAGTGTCAAACGATCTACTCTTCCAGCTGGTAACTTTATGAATCAGATATTTAATCGTTGTCCTACATCTATTAAGTATGTTTTTCTATAATATTTGACATTTTCTCCGTGATTCAAGGTTTCCGAGATGAAGGCAGAGTATTTTCCTCCCAAAGAGGATGTCATTTTGCAGAATGAAGCACCAACTGACTTCTACATTCTTGTAACAGGAGCTGTGGTAATCTTCAACCTCTTTTTGTTATCTGAACGCGGAAAGTTTCATTATCGTGGTATATTACTTGCTAGTATGCGTCTAATGTTGAATCCATCTGACAGGATCTACTGGTGCTTAAAAATGGAGCTGAACAGGTAAGTTTCATCTAAAATGCACAAAACCTTTCATATTTTCAATATGTTCACTCGATTCTTTTTGATGAATCACATATAAATCTTAATTTTCAAAACTACAAGTGGTGCTGATACCAAAACTGATATTGCAGGTTGTTGGGGAGGTCAGGGCTGGTGACCTTTGTGGTGAAATCGGTGTTCTTTGTTATAGGCCTCAACTATTTACAGTACGAACGAAGAGGCTGTGCCAGCTACTACGTATGAACCGTACCACATTTCTCAATATCGTCCAGGCCAATGTTGGGGACGGGACAATAATCATGAATAATCTCCTTCAGGTACAGACGCCTTGAAACATCTCCTATTTTTGATGATTTTGAGTACAATGATTTGACTAAACATGGTTGTTATGTTTTTCTGTTTTCGCTGAGTAGCATTTGAAGGAAATGAAGAATCCAATTATGGAAGGTGTACTACTGGAGACGGAGCATATGCTAGCTCGCGGTAGAATGGACTTGCCTCTCACCCTTTGCTTTGCAACACTTAGAGGTGATGACTTATTGTTGCATCACTTGTTGAAGCGCGGTCTTGATCCAAATGAATCAGATAACAACGGAAGATCTGCGTTGGTTAGTACCATTACGATCTTCTGTCACACAGAGCTTGGATTCTATGTAACTACATTTCTCATTTTCCCCCTTTCTTATTGTTTATCTCTCATCAGCATATCGCCGCGTCTAAAGGCATTGAGAACTGTGTGGTTCTTCTGCTCGATTTTGGGGCAGATCCCAATAGTAGAGGTATATATACTCCATTTCTATTTTCAAAATATTGTAGCCAAAAGTTTGTTTTTGTCCAAACATTAAAGAGTTAATAGTAAAAAACACGCCTAAACTATCACTTTTTGTGAGTTTCACATTCGAACTATCAGTTGTTTCCTTTTCCTACCGGAACTATCACCATCTACATATTGAAACACACTTCAACTGTCAGATAGTTCAAGAAAGAAAAGGGAACCACTGATAGTTGAAGTGTGTTTGAACAAATGATAGTTGTGTTGGGAAACTCGCTAATAAAGTGATACGTGTTTTTGGAAATTCGCAGTTTTCCACCATCACATGGATATAGAGCCAGAGATAAGAGTTTGATTTTGTTTCTTGTGTATTCTCAGATTCAGAAGGCAATGTGCCATTGTGGGAGGCTATCATGGGGAAGCACGAGTCAGTTATCCGATTTCTCATTGACAACGGTGCTAAACTATCAGCTGGTGATGTGGGGCATTTCGCCTGCATTGCTGTTGAACAGAACAACATGGATTTGCTCAAGGACATTGTTCGTTATGGCGGGGATGTCACGCTTCCCAAGATCAACGGGTCGTCAGCACTCCATGTTGCTGTTTGTGAAGGAAACATAGAAATAGTAAAGTACCTCTTGGATCAAGGAGCTAACATTGACCAACCAGATGAACATAACTGGACCCCCCGAGACCTTGCTGAGCAACAAGGACATGAAGACATCAAAGAACTCTTCGAATCCAGGGCAGTGATGAGAACTCGATCCGTTGATCCTATCCCTGAGGAACGAGGGGTTCGGTTCCTTGGGAGGTTCAAAAGTGAGCCAGCAATCTTCCCTGCATCCCATGGAGTCTCATTTCTAGGACTAGATGGATCATTAGGGAGATCACGTCCCAGACGAAGGAGTAACAACTTCCACAACTCATTATTCGGGATAATGTCAGCAAAGCAGACCAATGAGCACGATGTGCTCTTATCTCCAAACGAGACTAATGCAAGTGTCGCGAAAGCCAAGACTTATGCACCGCGAGTGACAGTATGTTGCCCCGAGAAAGGAGATAACGGGGGAAAGCTCGTTTTACTCCCAAAGAGTTTTAAAGAACTACTTCAAATTGGTGCTAGTAGATATGGAATCTCTCAGGTCAAAGTTGTAAGCAAAGATGGAGCTGAAATCGACGATATAGAGTTGATCAGAGATGACGATCGTATAATTTTTGTTAGTGATAAAGAAAACATTTATGAAGCTAAATCACCAGAATTGTAGTGACTTGAGGTGATTTTTTTTTCTTTTTTTGTTTTGGTAATTTGAGATGAACAGGTTGAGTGAAACTAATTCACATTCATCTTGTGTAATATGTAAAGATTAGAATGAGAAAATATACAGATGTTGAGAGTTCATAAACTCCTTTTGCCTTTATCAAAACTTATCTTGCTTTCAACTCTGTGATTGATAGCCCATTTATCGAATATCTTACTACTTCTTCGGAGATCTCTGCACGTTGATCTCCTCTCTCGATGAAAAATCCTGGTCGTTCTGGTGGTGGTGGTGGTTGTCTCTTATCATTCATAAGCATTGAAACAACATTTGACATTGAAGGCCTATCTTTTGCATAATCTTGCACACAAAGAAGTCCCACATGAATGCATCTCATTACTTCATCGCGTGAGCATGATTCAATCAACGTTATGTCTACTAGCTCCAATGCGCTCTCTGCTCTCCATAATTCCCACGCCTAAGAACATAGTACTAATAGTTTAATGTTTCTATGTTTCGTGAGATAAGTTCATAGTTTAGTCTAGAAGCTTACCAGTCCTATGAGGTTTAATGGATGTTCAGAATCATAGCAGCTGTTGTTTTTCTTGCCACTAACAATTTCTAACAGTAAAACTCCAAAGCTGAACACATCTGTCTTCGTTGAAACAATGCCTCTCAAGGCATACTCCGGAGACATATAGCCACTGAAGTTGCATCCGAAAAGTGTATTCAGAATTTCGAGTAACACAAAACTTGTAGTATATGAAAACATTGCTTATTTACTTACTGTGTTCCAACAATTCTTTTCGTGTTTGCTTCAGATTCTTGCGTTCCAAATATCCTCGCCATGCCAAAGTCTGATATCTTCGGATTCATGTCAGCATCAAGTAAGATGTTGCTCGATTTCAAATCTCTATGAATCACTTTCAACCTTGAATATTTATGCAGATACAGTATACCCTGAGCAATCCCTTCGATGATTCTGAACCGAGTGTCCCAATTTAGTAGCTCCTTTTTGTTACTATCTGTTCATATCATTGTAAAGAATGAGATTTCTTGAGAAAGCATACTAATTGTTGAAGATGAAAAACATGATATTTACCGAAGAGGAAGAAGTCTAGGCTTTTGTTGTGCATGTATTCATATACTAAAATTCGTTCTTCGCGTTGAGTACAGTATCCTAATAGCCTAACAAGGTTAGTATGTTGAAGTTTTGCAATCAATAGAATTTCGTTCTTGAACTCCAATAGGCCCTGTCCTGAACTAGTCGAAAGCCTTTTTATAGCTACTTCTTGTCCATCAGGCAATTCTCCCTGAAAAAATAAAAACTCGTTTCAGTATTTATGCTTGCGCGAATCATATTCATTTCAAAAGCTTCATTTTACCTTGTAAACTGGTCCGAATCCACCTTCCCCGAGCTTATTTCCTGGTGAAAAATTGTCTGTGGCAATTGCTAGGCTCTCGAAGCTGTATAACTGCACTTCATGGCTCATTTTCTTGTCTGTTTTTCTCTTTTTAGATCTATTTGTTGTTTGACTAAGCAGTAGCAAAGCTGTTGCTTTTGCTTTCCCTGATAGTGTAAGAGGAAGTTCTGAGCTCAGAAGAAGTATTGAATTTCTATACTGCTCGGACTCTTAAAAGTTGCCACGTGATGTGTGTCAGATCCTTCAAAAGTAGTGCGTTTTCTTTTCTTTGAGGGTCCAACAGGGGTGTGGCAACATTTTAGCAGATTCCAAGCAGCATAGTTGAGTTTTTCTGGTGCAATCTTCTAGCTAAATTCTTCAAAGTGCTCACCTTTTCCATGCAGAAAGTAGCATATGGAACTGAGTCCTAGGAATAATGTCAAACTTGTTGCAGCTATAAGCCATATCCACCATTTTATTGCTGCATCAACACAATGAGTCGTCAACAACAAAACAACATCCCGAGTGAATTTCCACAAGTGGAGTCTAAGAGGGTAGAATGTACGCAGACCTTACCCCTAGAGGTAGAGATGTTATTTCAGGAGGAACCTCGGCTCAAATGTAACAAATCAAAGTATATTTTTGACAACAGTGAGATGCATTATGCATTCTGCAGTTTTAGACAGATGATCTAAATGATCTTTCTCTAGATATACTCGAAACAAGGACTAGAATGTGTGCCCAAAATATATGATCCTTCGTTGAATGAAACATATCGAGGAAACAATAAAAAAAGGTTTTCGTCTTCAATCATAACCAATAATTCAAGAGCAGGATTTAGACACAATACATACAAGTTCCTTTAGACGATCCTGACGTTGAATTGGGAGATGGTGCTGGTGCTAAAACTGGAGGAAGTGACAATGTACTTGGTACATTTGTGGTGCTCCGATTTGTTTTTGGCACCAAATCTATGAAAACACATTGTACAATTCATCGTTAGAGCCCGTTTTACTGACTCTCATTACATGCTAGACAATAGAAATAGTGTTGCAAGAAAAAGCAATGAAAGTACATCAACTGTTTAGATCTGTCAAAAGTTCTGTTGCTAACATTAACAAAAAAAGGATGACAGCCATTGCACTAAGCTCCCGCTATACGTGGGGTACAAAAGGACCGGACAACAAGTGTTTATTATACACAAACCTTATCCTGCATTTCTACGAGAGATTGTTTAGCATAAAAAAACGAGGTAAACATGAACATACCTCTTTCAGCATCAAGAGTGAAAACATCTGATCCATTTAGTAAATTCAAAATAGATACATTACTCCAGATCTCACAACCAGTTCCAGTAGATGTGATAGAAGCAAAAGCAGCACAAGAACAATTGTTTTCACACTGTCTCTTACAATCAAACAAACTCATGTTGTTGTTTCCAAACCTAAATCTATTACCAGACACAATATTTGGCCTCCTCTTGAACCACGAATCGTTTCTAATCGAGCACCCAACAGATTCTTCAGTCACACAACCAGGACTAGGCTTGTAAAAACACACTCCAAAAGGTCCTGCTGCTCCTCTTTCCTTAATAAAACCAAATGTGTCTATTACATATCTAGAGAACGTTCGAGTCTCATTGACTGAGTAAGTTAAGTACTTCTCATCCTCTGTCGAAACAAAGCTGAATCCCACGTAGTCATAGTGTGATACGCGTGATACATTGCCAAACGTCCCATTTCCCCAGCGTCCACTCGTCCAAAACACACTTCTCATCCACCACATTATCAATTGGTCAATGTCATTCGCGTCTACACCAATCGTAAAAGACCCCGAGGCAGGTACATCTTCGCTTATCCAAGAAGTCAATGACCATACCTGTCCTGTTTTAACATTTCTCCCAAGTTTCATCCCAGGTAATAGTGTATCAGTAGGATAATCAAAACTCTGCCACAAAGTCCTATTCACAGAACCATTAGTATTCAATTCCACCAGCACAAAATTACCATTGTCAAATAGTGTAACACTTGCATTTCTTGTTGTTTCATTATAAGAACTCAACATAACAAAACTGTCCCTTCCATAGACAATTTTCAACTTACCATCATCATCCAAGGTAAGACTATTACCTGATGCATATTGTATTGGATTATCGCGATTACCAATCCAAACGGGGCGATAATCATCAGGGAATAAGGTCATGTTAGAAGGTAAATTGTAGAATATGCCTATATAATGTGTTTTATTGGCATCAAGGCTAAAGAACTCAAGCCTGAATTCCTTGTTTGTTGATTCTAACTTTTCTCCAACTCTAAGGTGTTGGCCTTGAAAAATTGTGTCTGTTTGGGAATAAGAAAGATTCATGAAGAGGAAAAATAGAAGGATTTTTAGGCATGCCATTATAGAACTATTTGTTCTAGTAGGAGAAATTTTGTATAAATATTTGAACTATGTTCTTACAAAATTATTCATTTTGTCATTTAACTGTTGAAAAATTGACCTTGTCAAAATAGGCAGCAGAACATTTTTCAATTAGTGTTAGAATTTTCCTCCTTTTGGTTTGGTAATTGTGGTGTTCGAGCTAGCTTGACCATATCTCGATTAATTTTATGGAATATTTTTTACCTTCCACTAACAACGTGTACAAGGTAGTTTTGAGTCAGTTTATATGCATTTCGACTAATTTCACGGGATACTTGCTACCTTCCATTGAAAACAGATTCTAGATCAGTTTATGCACACCTCAACTGATTTCACGGGATACTTGCTATCTCTAGGCCAACTTACCTTCCATCACCAACAGGTACTAGGTAATTAATTACTCTATCAATTTGAGTGCGACTCGACTAATTTCACGTGATACTTGCTATCTCCCACCAACAACAAGTACCAGATACCTCTGGTAACCAACAAATGAAAAAAAATCTAGTATTATTCTCTTTCATAATTCTTTAATTCACTTCATTAACGAGTACGCCACATTTTTGAACAGGATTATGGCGGAGTGATAAAGTACTTATACTTTTACATTTGGATTTTAAATTTAAAAAGACTTTATAATTTTGATTGGGAATAGTTTTATTACGTGCAAAATGGTTTGGGGACCAACTTGACTAATGACATAGACTTTTATAAGTCTTGAACATTTTTGATAGCTGGTGTTGACTTGTTAACATCTTCTTTTTTATTGAATTTGAATAATAGACATATTTATTTAATGGTGTAAATAAATAAGCCTTATGTATGATAATATAAATGATGGTTTATCGAAAATAATTTTACTATCAATTGATTATTTTTTACATAAAAAATAATATATTATATGTTTAATTTTACTTGCCCACTATTTTAAAAATAAATTTTTATCTTTATTTATCATTTTTAAATTTAAAAATGGTGGTCAGACCGTCTTTGTTATATGAAGTGGAGTGTTGGCTAGTCAAAAACTCACATGTTCAGAAGATGTAAAATGTAGAGATGAGGATGTTGAGATGGATATGTGGACATATCAAGTGTGATGAAATTAGAAATGAGACCATTCGGGAGAAGTTAGGGGTGACCTTTGTGACAGACAAGATGAGAAAAGCGAGATGGAGATGGTTTGGGTATGTGCAGAGGAGGAGTATCGATGCTCTTATTAGGAGGGGTAGAGGTAGACCGAAAAAGTATTGAGGGAGGTGATTAAACAAGATATGGTGCAACTTCATATCATCGAGGACATGACTTTAGATAGAAAGGAATGAAGATCACGTATTAGGATAGAACGTTAATAGGCTAGTAGGGGTAGGATGTTTGTCCTGCCATTGTGATGAAGTAGGTTAGTAGGATTAGTCGCGTGTGTTGTTACTACTGTCATTTATTTTTCTAATTTTATTGTATTTATAAAATTATCAATTGCTTTTCATCCCCATCATTAGTTTACATCTAGTATTTTTCTGCTTTTGAGCGGATAAATATGAGTTGAGAGTCTTTCGAAAATAATCTATCTGTCAAGTTCCAATTGGCAGTTATAGAAGCCTATGTTTACTCTTTTACCCTTTTCAATCTAGTAAACCACTTGCTTGTCAAAGTAATTTCAATAACAAATCAAGGGTACTTTAGTAAAAGAAACTTCATTAGATTGACTCTTCTAGTTCAGTCCCAATAGACATTATTTATATACACTCATCTCACTTTCTCTGCTCGTCGACTCTGTAATTTTTTCGATCGGAAAAAGAATTTTGAATCGGAAAATTACTCAATTTTGGCCGGAGAAAATGTCGGGAAAAGGTGCTAAGGGTTTGATTATGGGGAAAACAGCGGCAAATAAGGAGAAAGAGAAGGACAAGAAGAAACCCACTTCTCGTTCTTCTCGTGCCGGTCTTCAGGTTTCCTTTTTTTTTTCTATAAAAAATATCTGGGTTTGGTCTTGATTCTTTGATTGATTGTTTAGTTTATGATCGTAAATTAGGGTTTTTGATCGGATAGAGTATCTGGGTTAGTCTTTTTAAGGCTGGAAAAAATGAAATTGGATTTAAAGTTTGTTAAATTTGGCTAATAATGTGTATGGGTAATGTATAATTGGAAAAGGATTTTTCTCATTCTTTTGATATGTAAATTTATGATCTTCATATGAATTGAGCTTGAATTTTGGAACTTTGAGCATTTTTATTTGTTTAAGCTCAATTTTTTTCGGTTGTAATTAGTCAATTTGATGAGAAATGTCTAAGTTTCTGGTCCATTGTCATGTTTATTTTTTTGACGTTGCGCGTTTAAGCCTTCAAATTGAGCTAGCTTTAGTGTTGTCATGAAGGTTCAAAGTGATGTAATCTAATGTAACTCCAAAGATTAGTGAAATTGACTATCGAAAAGCGAAATGTGACAATTATTTTGGGAGAGAGGGATTACAAATAATAGAGTTCGAACCCATTAAACCAAATGGGCTGTGGTAGAATTCCAAACTCGAACCCATAATGTTCAAATCGTTGGTCTGCCTCTGGTTTTCCCCTCCTCTTTTGGGGATTGTAAGGATTTCTTTTAAGTATTACTTTGCAAGGTAATTAAATACGACTAAAGAATTTGTAAAACAAAGGACAGTTCGGTGCACTAAAAGCTCTCGCTATGCACAAGGTCCGGGGAAGGGTCTTACCATAATTTTTGTACGCAACCGTACCTTCCATTATTTGATAATATTAGAACGGTTGGTCCAGAATTTGATGATGTGTTACACACACATATATATAACCTTTATTATATTCAATATGATATTAAGCTGAAGTGGACCCTTTTTTTATTTGTTTAAGCTCAACCGTTTTGTTTAGCATTTACTTTTCTGTCATGAGACAAGTCTTTTTCCCCACTTATTTCAGGTACTTTTTAGTAATTCCTGATTTCATTTTAATTGAGCTGAACTACAACCTGTGTTCTTGTGTACATTGCATGCACTTAGGTTGGGTTGAGCTTTTATGTTAGAATCCCAGAGGCTAAACTATCTTTTTCTTAACCTAAAGCAAAGGTTGGGGAAGCTCTCAATGAACTAATCTTGAGTTTATCTGGTGTGTGTGATGGACTTGAGTTTGTGGTTTCTCTTTCTGTGGAAATGGTTAATAATCAAAGTGGGACTGCAATAATCTGCTTTCTATTTCTTATGGTATAGTTTACGGTGTCAAACTTTGTGCATGATGCGCTTTACGGATTTGTTCTTATCATTTATCAGGACTCTGTTTAAGGGCTGTTCAATACATGAAACATTGTAGGTTATAATCCTGGATATTCATGAGTTTGGGGGATTTTCAAGAAACAGATTAAAAAATAGTCAGAAATGAAGAATCAGATAAATAGCCTTGAGAGATAAAGGTCAACCATAATTACCAGCTATATACACCTTTTGGCGGGGGGGGGCAATGGCGGACTTATTTTGGTTTGATGGTTAGTATCAATTGAACTTGTCATGAATGAACTTCAGGACTTGGGTCTGCCTTGTTTATAGGACTTGAGGTGAGGGTTACACTGATCTTTTTGCTCTGCTCATGAAGGTATAATAGCTTTGACAGCAATTTATGAAATTGTAAGTTAAACCAGTTAGAAGCTTGTTTCATAAATGGTTGGCAATTGTTTTTATCCCTAAGTTTATTGTTTTAGCGGAAGGTAAGGGCGGGAGTGCAAGGAACTGGTTTCTATCCAGTGATAAATTTGACGATGCAAGAAAATCCTGCTAGTGGTAGTGGAGAATGATATCGAATAATTTGGTCATTCTGTTTTCTCTATGCAATGCACAACTTGTGTGAATAGTAAGTCCTGTTTGGTGATAGTTTTATTCCAGGAATGTAGTTACTCTTCTTTGATTCTTGAATCGACCCTTGCTGCAAGGCTGAAAACTGCTCAACAATTAAGAAATGTCCGTAGTTATCTCTTTAATTCTGATTACTTTTTCATGATATTGTACATAAAGTGAAGGACCCTTTTCTCGATTCATCCATTACAGTTAACATTGATACTTTTCGGTTCTAAGCCAAGGAATCCATGTAGTAAGTATCCAATACGTATCCTGCCAATGACATTCGAGATCGATACTGGTGTTATACTGTCCTGTGTACTAATGTCTTTGATTTTTGTTCATTCACATCTAATTTGATTAATAAGAGGATTATGATGCATTAACCTTAAATTCTGCATATAGCTTATCCTTGGCCAGTGTTGGGATCACATGACACGAGTTTTCGTTGTGGTTTGTAAATTGTTGTCTTGTGCCTTCTCAGTTTCCAGTTGGGCGTATCCATCGACTGCTGAAGGAGAGAACCAACGCGAATGGGAGAGTGGGTGCTACTGCAGCTGTCTACTCTGCTGCAATCTTGGAGTATCTGACCGCAGAGGTATTGGAGCTGGCTGGAAATGCAAGCAAGGATTTGAAGGTGAAACGTATCACCCCAAGACATTTGCAGCTAGCAATTCGAGGTGATGAAGAACTTGATACTCTGATCAAAGGAACTATTGCTGGAGGAGGTGTTATACCACACATTCACAAGTCACTCATCAACAAATCTTCTAAGGAGTAATGAAAGCCTGTTTTGTCTGCTTCCTTTTTGGAAACTTTAACCATTTGGTTTTGGGGTGTCTGCAAATGCATAGACATAGAATTGTTATGTTGGCACATTCCATCAAGGTTCTCCTTAGGTATTCTTAGACATGGCCCTTTGCTGATATACTAATTGGTTCTGTCTCAAAGTATTCCCTTTACTTAACAGATCCATCCATGGATGTGAATTGTGAATGTTGTCATGATGGGGATACTCAAGGGCGGCTCAACACTATTAGTGGCTTTAGGCCCTACCTACCCTAGAATATAAAAAAATCACTTTCTAGTTTAGTCTGTTTCAAAAAGAATGTTTTTTTTTCTTATGGTAATATTTTAATTTCAACTTTTTACTTGACGTATTAAGGCCACAAGATTAAGGACATTTTGGTATATTTGACTTAACTTTAATTTATAATCACAAAATAAAAAACTCTTCTTTATTTTCTTAAACTCCGTGTCAAATCAAGCTAGATTATTCTTTTTTAAAGGAAGAAATATTTATTGTTACTATTAATTAAAAAAATATTTTTATGATTCATTTTAGTTGGCATGTTGATTTTCAAAAGTTAATAAATACATCTTTAAATGTTAGTTAAAGTTTATACAAAGGGAATAATAGTTTATTGGTTATCTCTTGCATATATTTTTTGTTTCTTAATTTGCCAAATTCACTTCAATTTAAATCAACCATATTTAAATATTTTAATTCTTTGAGATATTTTATAAAATATTTCAAGCTCAAACTAACTACATTATCAAATAATTACATTTTAAAAATTGTTATCTTAACTTTGGAATGTTTTGTAAAGATAACAATCATATAATATTAATTTTGTAATTAAAAATAATACGAAATATTATATAAATGTTGGGATACTAGATCTCCTCTCGAATTTCGATAGTGGCATACGCAAGATTTTGTGCAAAAAAATGTTGGCTATAGTATGGTACATTTGTCAAAAGAATTGCAACAATTAGAAATCAACATTTTCCTTAAAAATAAATCTATCAAGATTACAAGCTTTAATCAAAACTCACACAACCTAATAAGGTTTCAAAAATAGTTGATTGAATTCTAGAACAATTGGTAACCTCCATAAGACAAGCAAAATTCTTTTATAGACAACTAACAACTTGTCCTACTGATTAAGACCCTTGGAGTATGTATGTATAGGTGTACCAACTACCTTCAAATCCTGGATCCGTCTCTATGATGATTGACGTTTGGTATTTAAAAGTTAGCTACCCTTGGAACGTCCACGGGGAAGTTGTCTATCTCATCCATCCATGGATTCACTTCCTTTACTGGCTTTACAGTCCTCAAAGCCTTCCATACAGCACTATTACACTTGAATCCTGAACCAAATCCTATTTGCCACACTCTGTCACCTTTCTTCACTCTTCCCTTAGCTTCTGTATAAGCCATCTCATACCATAAAGAGCTACTCGATGTGTTTCCAAAACGATACAATGTCATTCTTGATGGCTCGAGATGCCTTTCAGTAAGATTCAAGTTCTTCTCAATTTCATCTAAGACAGCTCTTCCACCAGCATGAATGCAGAAATGCTCGAACGCTAGTTTGAAATCAGGAATATAAGGCTTCAGCTTCATCTTGAATAGTTTCTTCCCAACAAGTGTAGCAAAGAACAACAACTGTTCTGATATCGGTAACACAAGAGGTCCAAGAGTAGTAATGTTGGTTTTTAAGGCATCTCCAGCCACTGCCATGAGTTCTTTCGACAAAGAAACGCCTAGTTTCCCATTAGCATCCTCTTCTTGTGTCACTGAAGCAAAGCACTTGTCATCTGCTCCTTTGTTTGTACGAACCGCGTGCAAAAGTTGGTACTTTGATCTCCTCCTCTCTGTGAATTTGTTTGAAAGAAGTATAGCTGCACCTCCCATTCTGAACAAGCAATTTGACACTAATTTTGATCTGTCATTTCCAAGATACCAATTGAGTGTAATGTTCTCTGTACTAACAACCAAAGCATATGTACTTGGATGTACTTGAAGAAGTTTTTTAGCAAGATCAATAGAAATTACCCCTGCACTGCACCCCATTCCACCTAAATTATAACTAGCTATGTTCCCTCTAAGCTTATAATGATTTATGATCATTGCAGACAAAGAAGGAGTTGGATTAAACAGGCTGCAGTTCACAATCAAGATTCCAATGTCCTTTGTTTTCACGTTTGTTTTAGCCAATAGACCATCGATAGCACCAAACATAACCGTCTCTGCCTCTTTCCTCGCTTCTTTCAACGATGGATTTGGTGGTATGTTGAGCAAAGCCTCAGGGAAATACGTGTTGTTCCCTAGCCCTGATCGTTGTAAAATCCTCCGTTGGAAATCAACATTCTCCTCAGAAAACGCACCAGTTAGCTTAGACTGATCCATGAAAGTCTGCATTGTGCACTTATGTGCTTCACTAGGCTTGTAGCAGCTAAAGTCCACCAGGTATACAGGACGTGGACGCGTTGCAATGTAGACCGTTAAGACAAGTACTATGAGTGTTGAACATGAAATCACAGAGATGAGGTTGTACTGAAGATTGTCCCATAATTCAGAAAGATCTTGGTGAGTTAGTGTTGACATGTGAACAGCAACCACAGCTATTAGAGGAGTTAATAAGAGGTACATTCCATGAGTAATGAGGTAATGGTAACCAAGTTTAACATATTTTAACTTAACTGATTTGTTGTAATCTGGCAACTTGTTTGATGAGGGTGGCATCAAGGGTGTTGATGCTTCTGTCATTTTTCTTCCTGTTAAAAAAAACATTTCACACAAGTTCAAACTTAGTGACGTACGCAGAATTTTTCGTAAGTAGTGTCAACATTTGGATAAGTGATGAATCACTACTACTATGACAAGTGATGTCATTTTTATGGTGCAATACTCGTGTCGGATTCTTAAAAATTACATCACTACAACATGTGCCAATCAACATGTTATCACTCTCTACGTACGTACAACATAAAGTAATAACTGATAGTTAAGATGTGTTTTATTAAAAAATTTGATTATACACATAGTAAACTACAATATAAATCTTGTTCTAAATTCTGATTAATGAGACACTATTTGATTTTTGTGCATTAAATCAGATCCATCATAATCTTGTTATTTCTTGATTTAGAGCATTAGAAAAGAAACAAAAGAAGGTGCATAAATTGTATCAATGTCAAATAATACGACAATAACATATCCAATGTAATTTCATAAATAGAGTTTCAAAAGGGTGATGGTTAGTGCGTACGCACAACTTGTGATATTTCTGATAGACTATCGGCTCAGGTAAAACATATCAAATTAGGTTTGAAAACGAAATAAGTAATAAAGACATGTTGAAAATAATAACTTGTATGAATGCCAATTATGAAAAATATGATGAAGAATAAAAAATTTCATGGATATATAAACATTTAATGAAAATTCAAAAACACCAAATATATATATTCAAGAGAAAAGAATAACCTCTAGAAGTTTGACCAGAAACACGAAGAGTTACACCCTTGCTTCAATCCCCTCTAGAGAAGCAAAAGAGAGAGTTTACACCATAATGTACACCAAAATAAACAAAAAGTTGTAAAATTTTGTTATTCTTTAAATAATTTTTGTTACAAATATGGGGTTATGAGAGTTTAACGGTTAAATTAAATTAAAATAAAATTACTTAGAAGAATATGGAATGCCATCAATTTTAATGGATAATGTTATCTTATAGAATTCGTAGGTTTAGAATAAGTGTGGTCTTATTATATGTACATATTAAACTTTTATTAAACAAGTGGAAAATCTGTCACTATAATATGATATATTCAAATTATATATAATTATAATTTTTTTTGAAATTTTAATTAGTATTCATATTTAAAGATTTCACACGATCTTAGTAATTTCACCAATAATAACAGGTTAGAGTTATCCTTCTAATCTAGTTACCAATTGAAATACATACACATGTATCGGTGTAAGGTAACAAATTAAATATCTGATGGAATAGTTAAATATATGTGAATTAACTTATACATTACTCAATAAAGTACTTAAAAAATTACACTGTCGATGAATATCAACACAAGCATTATCACTGCTATGTACATATTCGGGGTAATCTCATAAGTAGGTCTAGAGAGGGTAAAATGTACGTCAGACCTTTGTGGAGCAGTGAGACTATTTCCGATAGACTCTCTGGTACAACGACGCATTACTAAAATAGGTACAAACCACATTTCATTAATCTATAATCATTTTACTCATCAAACTCTCAACAATTTTGAGAATAGGAACCAAAAATAGCCAAGATTCAATCCAGCTTGAAGTCTTCAAGCCCTACAAGAACTTCATTCCTCTACAAGTCCCAAAACAAACAAAAAAGGAAATAGATTAGACACAAAAAGACTTTAAAAAGTGACAATAAAATATGGATGTGAATCCAGTATTTGAAGTTTATGGGTTCCTATATCGATCTCAAGTTGATATACAGTAATAACTAGGTTCACAGTCAAATATTTACAGATATTTCGTGAATTTCTATATTCACGAATATTATATCAAATGAGAAAACATTAGCACTATATGGCTATACCTCAATCTCAAACTATACGCATCACTCACATTTTTGAAAAGTCTAAACAACATAGATCACATGACATATTCATGTTTATGTATATAGAACATTACCATTATAAAGCTCCATGTCCGACCAGGATCATTGTAGCGAGCAAGCATACAACCAGGACGAGGTTTGAGACCGTCTCTTATAAGACTTGATCGGAGTTGTTTCTCCCTTTCTTGAACAACATCATCTGTTGGTTTGCCACTAAACTTTGCTGCAGCAACGATGCCTCCTTCCGTCTTCCTTAAGCTGATACCTTCTTTACTTGGAGCTGGTAAGCTATTCAAAACAAAGCTTTAGTTTTGCACATTATAAGTTCAAATCTTTAGCAGAGGCAGACGAGGCTCAACGTTGAACTGAAAGTCTAGACATGCCTCTCTGCTTAAAGCCTTAAACTGCATCGTCTACGTCTAGACATCTAGACATAGATTCTACACTAACTTTCACTCAATATGAGATGGTTTTTTTCGCATATGTTAACTAAGAAAACATGTTACCTGTTCAAAGATTTGTCCGATGGAAGAACTATTTGGATCGATACTTTGGATGTTTCAGCATCAAATGCTTGTGTGAAGACAGGAGTAGTCATAGGTATCTTCTCTGTTGTAGAGTTTTTGCCAAATATGTACCTATACTTCGATGAGTTAACATTGCGCGCTACCAATCAAAATCACAAAACACCATAGAATTTTTTTTAAAATTTTGAAAAAAGAAACAAAAGAGTGAACTTATCTCACCCTGCAACATCATTGAAGCCTTTATTTCCTGTGAGATTGTCGCCTTCTGTTTCTACAACTATGAAAGGATCATATTTCCTTACCTGCATTGCACAAATGAAAATTATGATCATTTCACATCGTAATGTTTAGAACATAAGTCAGGATTTATCGTTCATCCCTGAACTAGACAACCACCGCTCTGCTGTTGCTGCACGGTGGATAAATCTATGTTCCTTGAACTTAATGAGACGAGCTGTTTGATAGTGACTTCTTTTGTTTGATAAGGAGACTAAAGGCTACTTCAATCTAGGAAACAACCGAAAACTCAAGAGGGCGACTTTAGAGAAGCATTTACCATTAGATCCTATGCATCCATCAACATTTTTGAAGAGTCTGAGTAACTTAACAAGAAATTTAAGTAGAACTTTACGAGCATGTATCTACTCCTGTACGATGATGTAAGATAATACAAACCTCGTAATCTGCTGCTCTCTTTAGTATCTGATAACTGGGCGTTTCCAAGTCTGGAGTCTTGTAAATTCTTAACTGCTCGAAAATTGCAACTCAAATTAAAACAATGTCCAAGAGCTCGAAAAACTATTTTTGGACGATCCAACACAGATGGGACAACACTTTTGCAGAGTCCAAGGAGCTAGCAACATAGCACTTTTGACACCGTACCTGTTTTATGACATCGACTAGACCTTCTAGAGAAAAATAATCGTTGTTCTGAATCGAATCCCAATAGTCCTACAGATTTCAACACAAGAGTCGTTAACTAATCCACAATCGCGATGTAATTATTTGAATTTGCATCGAGAATAAGAGCGAAGAATCAAACCACATGGCTGTTAAACTTGTTTGTTTCTGGATTTACACCCATAACGGAAGTGCCCGTGAAGACTAATTCAGGTTTCCATGGAAGAAGAACAAACTTCATCACCATACTCCATCTTGTAGTTATTTCATAGGGCCCTGTCTACAACAAACTCATCAATCACTCAAAACCCGAATTTTCACTAAGACGGTCAAAATATGAAGAAGTAAACATACGAAAAAGTCAAAAGCGTTCAACATCTGCTACCAATTTTCCAATATACTACTACCACTTCAAATATCCGGTTACCTAACATATTTTGTACACTTTCCGTATATAGAAGTTAAACTCATACGCCATATTCCAACATACTAATACCACATTTTTATGAACGGTTACCTGTAGTTATCTAAGCTATTAGAGTAAATTTTGCGCATTATCAGCGTACAAAAGTTAAACTCATAACCAATTTTCCTTACCACTTATCATTATTTGAGCTCATAGAAAGAACTTTATACATTGTCAGTATATACAACTTAAACTCGTAACCAATTTTTCAAGATACTAATACCGCCTTTTTATGGACGGTTGCTGGTAGTTATTTGAGCTGATAGAGTAACCAACAGTGGGGGAACCAGGATTATCACTGAGGGGTTCAAAATTTGAAAAAGTAGCTACACAAACTAATCGAACGGGGGATCAACATCTACTGTATATATATAAAAAATTATTTTAACTATATATAAATTGTATAACTTGTTGTCGAAGGGCAAACCCCCTATCAGTAGCTCCGCCCTTGCTCGTCGGACATAAATTTATTTGTTGTATGATAATATTTCACAAGTTATATTCGGACATTACTTTATCCTCCACTAGATATAAGTTCAATTGCTATAGAGCTAAAATTCATAACCAATTCACATGATTCCTGCATTTCAATTTATTTGTCTGATTTTAACTTACATGAAATTTAAGAAGGTATAAAGTTAGAATTCAAGAGTTATCAAAAAAGACGAGATTATTCTTAAACAGACTAAAAAGAAAAGTAAGTCAAACAAATTAAACGCTAACCTGTTTAGCCCAATGTAGTAGAAAAAGAGGCCTAAACAATTGTTTCAACATGGCAATATTAAACAAATAGCCATCAATTGAATCATGTTTAGTAATTGGGTCTCTAAATTTCACATAATCATCATAAGCCGTACGATTAATTCCTTGATCATCAAATAAATGCGGCAAATCTTCATACAAAAATTCCACTAGTTTTTTCATATCGACTGTTGGTTTTGTTAATGGACTCTGTTTATCAACTAAATTTTGATAAATTTTGAATTTTTTTTGAGATTTAAGAGTTTTTATTTTGGTATTTTTGGGGGGAGTGAGGAAGACTGAAGTGAGGTGGCATTGCCGGAAAATGGTTCGCCGGTAAAGTGATGGCCGGAAAATGTGGTCGGAAATTTGTGAGGTGGCCATTTGTTTTTTCTTTTTTTAAGTACTGTTCTGTTTTGTTTGTTTTAAAAGGATTGTGTTTTTTGGGATTCGTGTCATAAATATTGGCCATAGAAAGTATTGGTTGAGATTTTCTTGCAGATAAATATTTTTATTTTATTTTATTTTATTTCATTTAACGTTGGTGTTCAATCTCTATATTGATTTTTCTACAATTTTTTTTTTAGTATATGTTTATACTTTTTTTCTCTTTTTAGTTGTTATATTGTGCTCAATTGATATTTTAAAATAAAGATTTAAATATTTAAAAATTATAAGAATGCTATAAATTATAATTTTTTTAAATATCAACATGATAAAATGGTACTTCTTAAAATGTTGGTAAAGTTCGTATCATTTTGATTCTAGAAAAGAAAACTATGAGAACTAAAAAGGAATAGAGGGAGTACTATCTTCAATTCATTTTAACTATCGTGCTTACTAAAAAAAATTAGTCCAAAATAGTTGTTATTTTAACAAATCAAGATATAATTTACAGAAAATAATTAAACTTATCTTTATGCTATTAAGTACAACATCAATATAATTTTGATCTTAATATACCCCTCTCGTTTTACTTTTCGATCTAAATATACAAATCTTATTATAATTAGACATAAATTTATCTTTTTTGACAGATGAACACGTATCAGACTCAAGATCAAATACCTAACTTTTTTTATCCCATATTAGTTAGTAGTTCAAGTAACTTTGTCTAAAGTGATTATATTATATTTTACGTCTTTAAATCATTATTTACTAATAAATTAAGAAAACAAACAAAAAAATTTGATTTTAACTTCGTAGAATCGGTGATCTAACTATAGAGGGTGGCATAGTCACAACTTGAGATGCTTCATTTCCACAAGGATGGAAAATAAGCTTCAACACAAATCATATATAAAATAACATGACATGGAATTTACAATGTGGAAGCCCCAATAATTAATTAGTAGTTTAATTTAGCCAAGCTTATGGCTTTGCACATTCTTGAGATAACATAACACACTTTTCTAATGTGCCAAAATGAGTCCACACTTGCCTCTTTCCTTTATATAAGCATTATATGATTGAAGATATCCAATATCATACATATAGGATGTCTAGTATTTTTAAGATTATTGGATCTCAAAAGAGAAAGTCGCGTTCTATGTTGCTTAAATTTTTCAGAAATGTCATTGGTTGTGTGTCGAATCCTTTAAAAGTAGTGCACTTTTGGAGGCTTCGACATGGATGTGGCATCATTTTTGGAGAGTCCAAGGAATGTAGGTCGTGTTCATATGGAGATGACGACGATGATGAATATGATTATGCTCCAGTAACATGCTTAGAAAAAGGTGGTGATGATGATGACGATGACGGAGATTATGACTATGCACCTGCAATGTAACAACTCTAATTTCACAATAGAAACATTCAAGCATTATAATCACTAAACTCAAAGTTACAATGGAAAATAGAATTAATAAAGAACTTGTAGAACGAATAGTAAAGAATAGATTGAAGAAAAGGAGATGAGAAGCTTAGACTCAAGGAAAGAGAATGAGAGGGCTAGACATTTTTCTCAATTTTTCATAATCACTTTCTCTCATCCGTCATCTTTTTAGCTAGTTGTTATTTGGGCCCAGGCCCCAAATCAGCCTTTACAAAGGTCTTTTAGTTTTATTGCTTCTTCTCGACCCAATAATTGATTGTGTGACATTCATGTATGTATCGACATTGAGCCAAATCTGGTTCATAACATGCAGCATCCTTAGAATAAGCATTATATGATTGATTTCATCACATCAAAAGAGATAATATAATATCCAATAATATCATATTTAATATTCCTATAGTCGAAAAAGATTTTAATACTAGCATTTTAAAGATTATTGGATCTGAGAAGAGAAAGTTGCGTTCTATGTTGCTTAGACTTTTTAGAAACATCATTGAATGTTTGTTGAATTCTTCAAAAATAGTACATTTTTAGAGGATTCGACATGAGTGCAATATTATTTTTGGAGAGTCCGAAGAATATAATTAGCCGTATTCATATGGAGACGACACCAACAACGATGACGATGATGAGTGGTACAATTATTATCGGAGTAGCCACATATAGCTCAGGATGGTCAATTAGACACTTTTCATTGAAAAATTATATTATGTATATAGAAAATTGTATGAAATATATCAATCAAAAATTATTTTTCATATATATATTAAATCTTGAACGCTCTTGATAAAAAATTTGATTTCGCCATTGCGATTATACTCCAGCCACATGACGACAACGATGATGAAGACAATGATTATGCTCCTGCTGCCCTCACTTGATGATGTTATCATACACCATACCTTCTCTTGGTTCAACTTACCGGATTTTTGTTTTCGCAGACCAATAAAAAGAGTTATTTTCTTTTGGTTAGGAATTGAATTAAAAAAGTGACTTGGAACATCGTAACTCAATTTCAAGTGGTGATTTTGAAAATAAAATAATTCCTATTCAATATTGTTGTCACTTCAATTGAAAAACTCCTTCTTCGACAATCGTTGTGAATAACAATGTGACACCTGACATACACGTATGACATACATACAACATATATAACATACACTTTATACATACTTTTCACATACAGTTGATCTAGACATATATACAATTTGAAAACACATACAAATATACAATATCTTTATATACACATTCAAATTATTAGTGTATTTAGCCTGTTATAGTAGGTAACTTATCTTATTTTTCAGGTTATTAATTTTATCTTTTGTGAAGCGTTACAAGGGCACACCTTTTTTGGTATCAAGCATCACATGAATAAAACTTTGAATAGAAATCGAGCTTAATTTCTATTAAGGGTGTATTTGGTATGAAGAAAAATATTTTAAAAAAATAAATAAATAAATTTCTTATTATTTATTTTTCAAGTATTTGGTTATTAAGTAAATAAATATTATCTCAAAAATACTTATATATTAGGGGGTTAAATGGGTGAGAATTTTCATTACAATCCCACAACTTATGTGAGATATATATTTTTTAATATCTTTTTATTATACCTAGTGCAAAATTTTTAGAAAAATATGAAATTTGACTATTAGATTATTCTTGTCTTGTTAGTTGACATTAGACACAACAACTATAGGTTAAAACATGAGTTTGGAATAACCTAATAAAAGGAGGAGGATATATATATAGTGGTAGATTATTATTGTTTTGAATAAAAAATATTAATTTAGCAAGATTATAATAAATTTAATTTACCTTGTAAATATACAAATGATTGGTATGGTTAATATTACTCCCAAACACATATATAAGTGTATAGTTTTCGATGATCGTACAAGTAATATAGTGATTTTAAAAGTCAAATACCGATTTCATAAAGACTTGTACATGATCAACGATTTATCATATCCTTAAATATTATTGATTAATCAGTCATATATTTTTTGAAAAATTGTGATGATTAACACATTGAGAGACGAATATTTCAAGATTGTATTGAGTTCTTGAACTATATATACTTGATTTAAATTATCGATGATTGTTTATTGTAGAGATTGACACCTATATTCCTATGAAAGTAAACTATTAAGAATGCAATATTTTATATAACATAATATATAAAATATTTTATTTTTTATATATATAATATATTTTGTAAAATTACTTTTAATTGGCTTCAACAATACTCTAAGTACATCTTTTGCTAAGAGGCCGACCAAAGTGATTCTAATTCCATCCTCCACTTAGTTTCTCATGCTTTGGATGCTTATAAATATATATTCTCTTTTAAATTATGCAAAAAAAAAAAAGATAAAAAAAAGAAAAGAAGTCAAAGCCTAAATAGAATTTTGAATACAAAATGCTAATTCCTTAAGACTAGTAGCATTATACGTATATTTTGGGAAGATTAGGATTGTTTCCTTCATTCTATGTTGATTTTGACAAGCGTTGACTTCATGGAAAGATCGTAAAAAGGTCAGTGATGAAGTCAAAATTTTAATTAAGGGGGTTTCAAATCTGAAAAAGCAAATACATGGATTAGTCTAAAGGGATTCGACATCTATTATATATATATAAATAATTTTAATCACTTATAAATAGTATAAAGTTTCGTCGAAGGAGACCCGAATGAACCCCTAGCTGTAAGGTGGCTCCGCCCCTGGTAAAGGTGTATACGCTCACAACCCCACTAACCCCAACATTCAGGTGCAAATCTAGATGTTGACGGACAGGATGAATAAAATTCGCAAGAAAATTGTATCGTACAAATAAGACAAAATATATATATATATATATCTTTTTCATTTTAAATAAACTGTTGTATTCACTTGATATATATCAGAGAAAATATTATTAGTTACGTATTAGCAAAGATGGCTAAAAAATTATTATAGATCACAAATTTCTTACAAAAGACATCAATGATTGATGTATAAAGAAAACTTTTATTATTTTGAGAAAGGAAATATTTAAAAAAAAAATGAAGAATCTAATTATCCAAAATGGATTTTATGGGATTTAATAGAATAATGAGTTTATTCATTATTTGAATATTTTGCCAATTAAAAGATTCTTAAAGAAGGCCTTACAACCCGTAAATGTACATTTCATTCACTTTCCACAAAGCTTAAAAAGAGAATAAATATATTTCATTATAATATTTAATTTTTTTAATTTTTTTTTATCACTTTAAGCTTTGGATAGAGTTGAATAATAGAATTTTGAATTATTGGTAACAAATATTCAAATTGATTTGGGTAATATAGTTTGGCTATTTTTTGTTGGATAAGATAGAATAGGGATATTGAAAATATCCAAATTTGCCCCTAACAATATTCTAAATTATTCTTACCATTAAGAGAGTTTCAGAATAAAATGAGTGGATTTCACGTGTCTAAATTCTTTTAGAAAAAGGTCTATTACACGATTTATCACATAAATAAGTTGGATTTTAATTTTTATCGAAGGCGTAGGAAGGGTGTTGGATACAGGTTTGGTCGAATCCAGGAGCTTTAATTCAAACTTTATATTTATCTTACACGATTTATCACATAAATAGGTTGGTCTTTGCTTTTTATCGAAGGTGTAGGAAGGTGTTGGCTATGGATTCGGTCGAATTGAATTTCACGTGTCTAAATTCTTTTAGAAAAAGGGTCTATTGCATGATTTATCACATAAATAGGTTGGTTTATGCTTTTTATCGAAGGTGTAGGAAGGGTGTTGGCTACAAATTCGATCGAATTGAATTTCACGTGTCTAAATTCTTTTAGAAAAAGGGTCTATTGCATGATTTATCACATAAATAGGTTGGTCTTTAATTTTTATAAAAGATGTAGGAAGGGTATTGGACACCGTTCGATTGAATCCAATAACTTTAGTTCAAACTTTATATTTACTTACATGATTTGTCACATAAATAGGTTGGTATTTGATTTTTATTGAAGGCGTATGAATGGTGTTGGCTACGGGTTCGGTCGAATCCAGTAGTGAATTTCACTTGTTTAAATTCTTTTAGAAAAAAAGGTCTATTGCATGATTTATCACATAAATAGGTTGGTCTTTATTTTTTATAGAAGATGTAGGAAGGGTGTTGACTACGAGTTCGGTCAAATCCAACATTTTTAATTCAAACTTTATATATATTTATCTTACACGATTTATCACATAAATAGGTTAATCTTTAATTTTTATCGAAGGCGTAGGAAGGGTGTTGGCTACGGGTTCAGTCGAATCCAACAACTTTAGTTCAAACTTTATATTTGTCTTTTAAAAAACTTCATTGAGTATATACAAATTATTAATTTAGAACCCAACTTAAAAAATTTGAAACGTAGAATCCATAAGCTTCAAATTCTAACTTCCCTTCTAATTTTTGCCCTTCAAATAGAACTTACGTCTAGCAGGACATAAGTTTTTTAACCCCTTGTTTGGATGGTTGTTATCCGTTGTATTGTTAGTTTAAATATAATGTTTGTTTTGATTGTTACTTAAATTTTATTGTATCGTATCATTTAAATTCATCGTTAGGCAACGACAAAAAGATCCATTTTGTGTAACGATCAATTTGGTGTGGTTGTGACGTTACTTTAATATCTTCTACTCATTTTTTACTTTATTTATTATTTAATAAGTTTATTTTATCATTTACCCTATTTTTTCATGGTATCTACCACATACCCTACAACTTCTTGTAGGTTTAATTTATTATTCAAACTGTGGATGTATGACATTATATAACGACGAAGAACAATATTACAATCTATCCAAACATTGTATTTCATTGGAACAATACAGTACGATACAATACAATACAATACATTACGAAACAATACCCAACAACCATCCAAACAATACACAATATGATACGACACAATACAATACACTACGAAACAATACGACCCAAAAAATTATTTATCTTTAGAGCAAAAATTAAAGATAAACTAGCACAAAATAGGGGCAAAAGTGCAAAATTAATAGTCCCTTATTTATACATTACACATAAAATAATTTGCTAGGCCTTTTGAGAACATAATTATGTTTCCATCATGTAGGAGTCATGATTTGTTTAATTAATTATTAATTAATTGGTAGTAAATTAAGTTTTTCTTGACTTGCATATCCTATGCCTAATCTTGGTTAGGAAGATTAATTAGTATCTTGCTAATCAGTATTAAGGATTTCTTAAGGAATATCCATTAATTGTTTTATGTAGGAGACACTAATTAAAGTATTTAAGTTTGTATATATTTAATATTTAAAAATAAACGAATCTTTCCCACCAAAGTAAACTTTTATATTTCCTTCAAAAGTATACTTTAGCATCATATCATTAATCCTTCTTTTTAAATAAAAATAAAAATATAATTCATTCGGTATCTGATGTACATGTCCACATAAAAATTCGATTAATCGAGATTCATGTGTATGTAAGGATCCATTTCTGAGGGCGATGCTCCCAAAATTAAATAATTTTTTCTATTCTCAGAGTTCAAACCTTATATATCTGATAAATTAAGAATAGAGGAATCCTACCTGTCTCACCACGATCTTCCTTCAAAGTACTAAATGTTTTTTATTCCATATGATATGTATAATGAGTTCAAATTTCATAATCTTAATTAACCGATATTTATAATTATATAATTACTAAAAATAATATCCCATATTTTCAAAAAACTTCCCTCAAAAACTTTCTTCGAAATTATTCATGTGTTTTTTGCAATAAGATTTTTTCTTGATATTTTATGACGAAATACAAAAGGAAGTTCAATTATAAGTTATTAGAAAATCTGATCATGTAAATATGTTTTACATTATCGATTTATAAATCTTAAACTCAAATAAAATATATTGTACTATAATTTTTGGAATTAATTTTAAAACATTTTATAAGTTAGGTACGTAGAAGTATTTAATACTTTACTTGCCAGAAATCATAACATGCATTTTCATATGAGCATATAATATCCATGCAAAAAAAAAAAAAAAAAAAAAAGGCAAAGCAAAAGCTGGCAGAAAGGAATATTTTGGAAAATAATTGAAAGGATTTTTGTAATTTTCTCTAATATATAAATCATATATTTTTATTTATTTATCTCATTTTCCTTTTTAAACTATTTTTTATTATAAAATATTAGTATATTTTCTTTATTTAATATTCCTGCTCCTTACACTTAACATCTTATAAGGCATATTTAAAACTATAAAATTCAAAAAATATTTTAATATATTATATTTTTTGTTTAAAATTATAAAATTAATAATATAAATATATATTATTTATTCTGTACTGAGTCAAATTACATACGGGCTGGCTCAGTGGTTGAACCACATGATAATCATGGGGTTCATCGAACCCCACTTCGACGAAAAATTATATTATTTTTACATAATAAAAATAGTTTTTTATGTATATATAATAAATGTCAAACTCCCTCCAATTAGTTTGTACGTCTATTTCTTTAAATTTTAAACTCCTTTAAAGAAAATATCCTCGCCATTGCGTTGGCTTTTGTTTTGCACCAATGATATGACGACACGTTAGTCTTTTTAAATATTTAATTTGTTTAGTGCCAATCTTTTCAAGTAAAAAGTACTTAGCTTGTTTTAATTTGAATATTAATTATGCTTTGTAAGTATATGACTTTTAGACAAATGAAAGTATATTTTGTACTATTGGCTTTATTCTAGAATATTTCTTTCGTTGGTATACATAATTTTGAAAAAAGAAAAAAAAAACATTTCTTTTTTCTTTTTTCTTTTTTCTTTTTCTGGTTTAACTTAAAACTTTTGACAATAAAAAGTTGAAAAATAAAAAAATAAATTCGTTTATATTGAGACAAAGTTCCAAGGGGATGTATTTAATCAAATATTACGAGTAGGGGCGAAGCGACACTGTCTTGAGAGGGTTTATTTGAATCTCATATTTATACATAGTTAAAATAATTTTTTATGTATATACATATAGTAGATGTTGAACCTCTATTCGACTAGTTCATGTGTCTATTTCTTCAAATTTTGAACTCCTTTATTGAAAATCTTGACTCTGTCACTAATTACGAGGATTAAAATTAAAAATGTTATATAGTTTGACGACCAAATTTTAAAAAAAAACCAACATGTTTTCCATTAAAAAAATTGCATGATATGTACACAATATACACATAGCGGTGTCCATTTTTTCACAATTATTGTAATATAATAATAATAATAATATATTACATTATTATTAAATCTATAGTGGGGTTTTCCAATTTATAATATTTTTTTTGGGGGGTGGGGGGTATAGAACATTCTAAAAATTGGACTTCCAGACAAAAGGGATATCCAGGAGGACCATATATTATGGGAATATCACATAAAATGTGTCACTAAGAGAATCTCATGCATAGGACAGAGATATTAACCATTTCAATAATAATAATAATAATGTATTTTTTTCTAGTTATCATATTAAACTTGTTATAAATTAGATTCGTCTCTATTCTTTAATGGATTGTTACGACGTGAATCGAGATTGATCAGAACATCTCCAATACAGATATCGAACACTCAATAAAGAGAATTTTAAAAAAAGTAATGTTTTGGAGAGTTGAGGGAGTCTTGTATATGAAGACTGATCATAGAAAGCAACAAATTAAAGTTTCATCATTCACCCAATACACTTCAAAACACCTCTTTTTTTTTACTTTATTTAATTTCTTTTGGCAAAGACCAAAAGCTAAGGAATTAGATGCAGTCTCTCTTTCACTTTGTGTAATATTCCTCTAATGAAAAGGCTTTGTTGTTACTATTACTACATGAGTGGAATAATTAGATGATGTTGAGTTTTAACTTTTTGGTTATAAGCATAATACATACACAAATATTTAAATTTACTGTTATGCTTATGGGGCTTGATTTTTGAGATGAGGGTTTTTCGAAAATAGTCTCTTTATTTCTATGAGTTACTGGTAAGGTCTGCGTACATTTTACCATCTCCACACCCCACTTGTGAGATTTCACTAGGTACTGTTGTTATTTTTACTAAGTATTCTAACATTGAGTGTGCACACGTGGACATATCAACTTGATCTCTAGCTATAAGTAACTAAATACTTCAACTCACGTCCCTATTGTATCTAGTGAAAATTAGAGTCTCGAGTTGGGTCTTTATTAAATGGGTCAAGGTCAAGGTCGGAAGTCAGGTCTTGGGTCGTGATCAGAAGTCAAGTCTCGAGTTGTGTGTCAAGGTTAGGTCGTGGGTCAATGTTGGCAATCTGGTATTTGCGTAGTTTAATTATACCAAAAAATAAGAAAAAATATCACTTATTTTTTTAACTAAAAAATATTTTTCCTCGTACCAAAAACACTCTAAGTTTAATTGTGGTTAATCAAAACATGTCATATCATCAAAGAATGTAATGAATGAACGAAATTATTACATTCTTAATTAGAGGTTTTAAGTCAAAATTTTACAAATAAATTTCTTTTCTTAGTAGGGATCTCATCGATCGCATCCCTCCTAATCTTATACTTCACAAATTTGAATTAAATAAATGAGTTTGATTAAAAAAAATAATAATTAGGACATGAATAGGTATACCAAGTTGAAATGTTACAAATTAGATAATTGATGGGAATTAGTCTATAAAAATGTGCTCTTTTCATTCCAATTCATGCATAGTATAAAAAAGATAACATGAAATTCTTGTTCCACAAAGTGCAATTCTTCTATTCATAAAATGCTATAACCTTTCCTCAAGATACAAATGAATTAGGAGGTTTAAGGAAGCTATGTGTTCAAAAAGAATTACTATGTAGAACCACAAAAATCCCTTTTCTTGAATGGTCATCTCATGCCAACAATATATCCACAAATAGCCAAAAAAAATCATATGAAAATTAAGTGCTAGTTTTACTTAGGATGAATAGAAATTAAAGCGCGTAGTAATCAACGAAATATTTCAGAGAGTACGTATACTCAATATCTAACTTCAAATATGAGTCAGATCTAAAATTACAAATTATTATTCTGATTTCCTACATGAATATTCAAAACTAACTTTGAGACAATTTAACTTTAAAATTTCATACTTGTGCACAATGCACTTAACCTGTAACAATCCATCTTAAGATGAGAAGTCTCACATCAGCAAAACACAGGAAAATGTTGGTATATATGTAAAAACAGACCCTATCTACTAGTGACACGTTTTAAAACCGGACAACCCTAAACCCAAAGCAGACAATATCACTAACAAATTGAGCTGTTACATGACAAAAAAATAGAGTAATTAAGAGCCAATTTATTTATTTTTCTCAAACTTATATAACTATGCTATGATGATTTGAGAAAATTGTGACAAAAGTTTGGTCAAGATCCAATCTTTCTCAAGAAAAATTTAATTAGAAAAATAATATAGAGAATCTAGCTACCTTCCTATCCACTTCATTAAAGTTATTTAGCAGAAGAAGATTCCCCACAATCCCTTAAGCTCCCTTTAATATACTTTATTTTTTTCTTGTGAGACATAAATTTGTTCCTTTTTATAAGATCCCTCACTCTTACTTACCTTTCCTTAATTTATAGTCGTAGAATTGGAATTCTAGATATTCTTTTCTTTGAAGCAAATATTATATTCTTTTACAAATGAATGAATTTTAATCTCTCTCTCCAAATTGATTGAATACATTAGATATTCTTTTTCTCCCTCTCTCACACACACATTACATGCACTCAATTCTAGAAAAAAACAATTATACAACTTTTGAAGCAAATAAAGAAAAGGTTTTTACGGTTTTCAGTCGATATTCAGTATCTGTATTAATATTTAATTAAATTTAAATTTTATGTCTTTCGAAAATAATTTATCTATCTTTATGAGGTAGTGATTAAGGTCTATGTATATTTTATCCTTCCCAAAGTATGTTATTGTTGTTTTAGGGTCAAGGGTCAAATTCTGATCAAGACAAAATTCTAATTATAAAAACTTAAATCCGAGACATCTGATAATTGAAGACGAAGAGTCCAACTATTTTATCACAATTGATGTTGATAAAGAAAGTTGCTTTAGTGGATTGATACTTCAGCATGTCCTCCTTTTCTCTCCCATGCTTACTATAACATGGTTTTGAAAAAGATAGTAATAGTAGCATTTTTTTTAAATCCTTCAATTAGGGATAAATTCTATGTTTGATCTTTATGATAATTGAATCAAACATATTTAACCTTTTTTAAAAGCATAGTTAATATTCAATTAATTAATGTTGGTTTTTTTAAAAGGAAGAATGGGGCAGCAAAAAGATTGAAAGAGTCTCTCAATGGATTGAAATGCTTTCAATAATTTTATTAAGCATTGAGGGGCTTTAAATAGCCAACATAAAATAAAATCTGCATAATTTGAAATTTA
>JBCEWC010001674.1:0-39255 GCA_038996855.1 Solanum aculeatissimum | reverse complement strand
GCATCATGGCATGGCATATTGTTATATTACTCTTTGGCTACGTGCATTCCTTTCATATCACTTGTCCCCTTGACATGGTCCGTGGTCACACTTTACTTGTCATATGCATTGCATGCCCGCATACTTAGTGCTTAATTGTGCTAACCCATATTCTTGTCTACATGTTCCAATCATGTGGTGACCGAAGGTGACATCTACATTCTACCAGATTACGCTTGACATCTTATTGAAGACTTGCTAGTGGTAAGCCCTCTAGTTCAAGGGCAATAGCTACCGTCTATCTACCACTTTACTTATGTATTTACTTTTCATCATCTCGAGGGTGAGCCTCAAACTTGTCGAGGCCCCGCTCATCTATGTAGAGGCATTGTTGGACAAATATATACTCTTGTACGTTGGCTTGTATGTTGGATATTTGGTTATGTAATATGATGCTATTTGGATGAATTTATGATAATGTCTCTTTTATTATGCTATGACTTGCATGATTGGGTATTGTGAATGACTATGTGGTATGTGCAAGCATGCTTGTCCCATTCCCGATATTTCCCCCATAGCTTGAGTCCCAAGTCCCCAATTCCTTAGAACTTACGTACTATATTTTTAGCTTCCACGTTTCTGAACCGATGATGTGTGTAATGATGCTATGATGGCTTGATCGAGGGTTTTCGGGTCCTCTTTTTCCAGGTCACATCTAGGCCCCTATCTGGGTCGTGACATATAATGTGGTTTGACAAGAAGGGAAAGTTGAGCCCTAGGTATGTAGGGCCTTATAAGATTCTTGGAGAGGATTGGTAAGATGGCTTCCAAGTTGGAATTGCCAATGGAGTTGTCTATGGTTCATCTGATATTCCATGTGTCAATGTTGAGGAAATATATTGGTGATTTGAATGTTGTTGTGACTTTGAAAAATATGAGTATTGAGGAGAATTTAACCTATGAGGAAGTTTCGATTGAGATTGTGGACCAACAAGTTAAAAGATTGAGAAACAAGTTAGTTTCATCCGTCATAGTCTTATGCAGAAATCAATAAGTCAAAAGTACAATGTTGGACTCATGCTCAATCTCCTCAAGCTCCCAAGTGTAAAACTTTCTATGTCACATTACATGCATGCATAATCATAAAATTTATTTCTGAAGATGTTTCAAAGTTGTATTATTGCATTCATGATGGATTGTGAGTTACGCACTCTACTTTACTCAAGCTTATCTTGATCTCATTCGAGTATGAATGTTCCCAAGGGGGAAATATTATAATACCTCTCAAAATGTCTTCTTATGACCTTATGAATGATGTCTTGCATAACTATCATTCATATTCTTTTTAGTATATTCAAGGCCAGATTCATAATCAGGAGGCAAATTGTGTGGAAAATGGTCTCTTTCACTTTTTAGATCGATCATATAAATTTAAAAAATTCGTAAGATTTTACATTTTCAGAAGAGTATGCAACCCCTCCGCATCGCGGAGATGGTTTATTTCAGTACAAAAGTGACCTAAACTCATTCCTACGTCAAACCAAAAAAATTAAATTTTGCAAAAAAATAAAGTATGGTGAAACGACTCTGCGTCACGTACTTGTTTCATGATAATTCAAATTTTTTCTTAAAATTTCTACACTAAGAAAGCCTTAGATTTTTTCCTGAGCTCATTTAAGTGATTTTTGGCACTAAAATCTATCCTATAAATTGCCTTTAACCCCCAAAGTAACTCCAATCATTTCACAATACACATATTATAAAAATTCTTTCTCTAAAACTACTCTCAAGGGATTTTTTCTTCTCCAAGTAAAAACTCCATTGAAGATCAAGTGAAGCAAAATTATGCATTTTTCTTCAATCTTTCCAAGGCAATCTCTTAAGGTATGTGAGTTTTCATCCATAGAATCCTTTCTTCCGTGGTGCTCCATCTAAATTATCAAATTCTATCCAATTTTAATTATATAAAATGCATGGGTCTTCTCTACTTCTACTCAGTTTTTTCAATTATGGTTGAGATTAATTCTATTGATCAATCCTAAGGGGATCACGCCAATTACATGAAATTGATGATTTATTTTCATGCATGATTTAAAGTATATGATGCTTAGGAATTTTTGAAATTGATGTAGGTTTATTTACAAATGACTCAATGTGATTTTAATTGCATGATTCCTACATGTTTTTACATAATTGCATGATTTTAACTCAATTGCTCATGAACCCACACATGGTCCTAATTTCTCTATGTTAAAGTTATGATCTTATGACTATGATTTGAAGAATGAAAGTATTATCTTATGATGATGATGATGATGACGATATTATGATGATATGATGATGAGGGAGACTTATAACCCTAATGTTTATGAAATTATGATAAGATCGGGAGTATACTCACACTATATAAAAAGTTATATAGATGGACTATTCCTATGATATGATGAGATCATGATGCCTATTTTACAAGCTATGAAAGTGTGATTTTGATAAAGTATGAATTATGATGATATCTATGTATATTCATGATTATGCATTCTGTGGGATTTGACTTAGCACTGAATGAGCTTGTGTGAGGGAGACTATCTCCAAAGGTCCTTATATAAATCCTCAAGTCTCATAATTACCTGCCACCATAGGAATGATGAAGATGTTTATATGCCTACAAGGTGTGCTAATGGATCCATTAGCTTTAATGTGACATTCACTGTACTCGGGTAAAGCCTAAAGAATGGGTTGTTATGATGGGTTCTCACCATGCTAGGGTAAAGTTTATAGAGTGAGAATCGGGTCTACATTGGCAAAGTAGACTCCTCTTTGCTCGGTGAAGAGGAAAAACTGAGATTTCATGTAATAGTTTGCATGATCTTAATGTCGATTATGGTTTTATTCCCACATATATATGTCTATTAGGCTATGAAATAATTTATGATGCTTCCATATATGATTTTAAAAGTTGCATTTCTCATGCATATCTTATCCTTATTCTATTGATATGTCTATGCATATTGCTATTATGTAAGATGTTCATCGATGCATTGCATGCTTACATATTTAGTACATTCCAACGTACTAATGCATACTCTTGCCTACATTATCACCATGTAGGGACAGACGACGATATTATTCCTCACTATTGTGGCTAGCTTTTGATGTTGCTATTGAAGATTGGTGAGTTTCCATGCTTCGGGGACAAACCCTTATGTTTCTTGCTTATGTTGATGTTTCTTTGACTTTTGTACTTTATTATCTTGAGAGTAAGCTAGTAAAGCTATGTTCTACTCCCCGCCAAGATCTATGATGTAAAGGCATACTTTGGTCAATATGTTAATGTAATTTCCTTTAATAAAAAAATTTGACTCTTATGTGTAGCTTGTATGAGACTATGTTTCTGCTTGATTAAATCTCTTATGAATGCTTGTTTTACCTTATGTATGATTATGATATGAACAAGAAACTTGAATGGGGCGCCTTCGAGTATCACATTCATCGTGTCACAACTAGTCCCTAGTTTTTTATTATGACAGAGAGGGAGGGGTTAAAAGTGCACCTCCTCAAATATTATTCCTCTACTAGGAGCAAGGTTATGACGAAGTATAGAATCTTGTGATGTGAGGTCCAAAGCAAATTTCTCTGTCTTGTGGCACGAGAGGAACCAAATCAGGACAATTTATTTCTTTTCCTAGTTCGTCTAGATAAATCCGCAAAAATATTTTTTTAAGTCTATATATACATCATTAAGAGCATAAAGAAAAGCATATTTACCATATTCTGAGATTTTCTTCTAAATTTTAGCATTAGATTATTATTTTATTACTATTTATGAATTTCTCTATGTATAATCGGAATATGAGTGGTTAAGATCTCTCATTTTGGAGTATGGAAATTGCATGGATATTTTCTTCTAATTATATAATTATTTATCGATTTATATTATAAATATTTTATTCTTTCAGTCTTATACTTAATTATTTTGTGATTTTGCGATTCATATAGTGAATGGACAATTGCTAGTGAAATTAGACAAAAATGAATAAAAGAAAATAAAATTTATTTGTGGATGAATTAATTGCTACAATAAAAATGTATGTAATTTATCCTATTTGAAATACAAGAAGATATATACATGCATTTAGAGCAGTTTACCACATTACTACTCAACAACATAACTGCGAGACCAATTTGAATAGATGATTGTACAATTTGAAAAACTATGATCATATTAATTATTAACTTTCTAATTTAATAATTTGGGATATACATTTATCATGATTAATAATTATAATTAAAGAAGAAGAAATTTTGCTAAACGACACTTTCTTAGATATTTAATTTCTATGATTAACTTATGCAATAATTTTTTACATTTATAAAAATTTTCTTGTAGAATTCAACAATAGTATTAACTAGTAAATCACTAAATAATTTGTCTGAAAATGGAAAAACTAGTTAATAAGTAGCAGAAAAAAATGGATAGCCTATCAACAACTAAGTCACTAAGAAATTGATAAACTCAATTGTAAAGCAATTACTTATTACTTGTGATCGCGTATACTTGTATGTTAGTATTTGATGAAAATACAATGCAAACACTTATTGATAATAATCACAACACCAAAATTTGAGGAATGAGCAATATTTGATATCATTATCTCTTATTGGGTATTATTTTTCCTACATAAGAAAGTTAATCTCTTCAACTAGTGTACTATCATTAATAATAAGCACAACCAAAATCCTAAGAAGGAGCAATATTTTGCTCCATTTGATAGGTAGAAGATGTTCCAACATGTTACGTCTAGATAGATTGAGGATCCACAAACATTATACTCTTGCTCATAATTTCTAACATTGTTCTTATGTTGATAAGTCATGAAATATACAAACAATAATATTACACTAGTAAGTTGAATACACGCTTTAACTATTGGAACGACCTATTACACACCTATTCTTATCAAAAGTGATATTATTATCACCCTCAAAACTGATGTTGGAAATAAAATTAAATAAAGAAAAAAAGAGGCGCGTTTGGTCAAAAATAAAGTCAAAAAATATTTTTTCTTCCACCCCAATCACTTCTCTTACTTTATGCTTTTTTTTTTTACTAGAGAAAGAAATCAAGGCATCTGTATCATAGGAATAAACAACAATGAAATCCTCAAGAACTTATTGCAATTTAGGTTTCAAATATTATACAAAGGAATTTTTTAGCCGATTTGCCTGCTTCCCAGAAAGATATTGGCTTTCTAGTCTTTGACACAGTTTAGAGAATTGAGTCTGGTTGAACATTTTCTTTCACAGCCACTTTTTGCTCCTTCAGATCAATGTCAAAAGTATTCACACCTTCCATTTTTTCAAAAATTCTTTTCACAACACCAACACAGCCTTTGCATGACATGTCAACCTTGAGAACAATAGTCTGAGACATGATGAGGGTTCAATTAATAAGAAACTTGTGAGGTTTTTAAAGAAAATTTAAAAAAAATAGTGATACAAAGTTCTAGAGAAAATTTTGACCTTTGATTTTTCGTGTACTTTATGTTTTTCTTCTCTTCATACAACCATATTTTTCTTCTCTTCACTTTCCTTATGCATACATTCTTCTTGCTATGACTTATGAAAAAAGTATGACAATTTTTTTAGAGAAAATAAAAAACAAAATTGGGGGTAGAATTCATCACCAAATCGATTCAGATCTGGATTAGGGGTAGAATTCATCACTAAATCGACTCAGATCTTCTTTTTATGCATTATCTTTCCTCTTTCTTGCTATTGTAATTGAATTTTACTTCAATTTTTTCTGTTTGTGTTGATTAGGCTATTTTTTTCCTTTTGTATTTTCACTTGGGTGTGAAGAATTTTTTCTAGGTTTTCTTCAATCAAAATTAGAATTTCGGAATTGAGGATTGATTATTGAATTGAGACTTTAAAGTAAATTGTTACTAGAAATTTATGATTGTGATGAATTTCAATAGTGGCAATGGTAATAACTTGATTCCGTAGAAGAATTTAGTCAAATTTATTATGATTGTTATCAATTTTTTATGGTGGCAGTGATTGTGGAAAGATTCTAATAGTGAATTTAGTTGTGGATGGTGAAATATATGGTGGTGGAGATGTAATTATGGTCATAATGGTAATAACGGTGGTGGATTAATGATGTATAAGGAAGATGAAGCAATTTGGGTGACATGAATTGTTTTTAAAAATCTGACATTATTGTTGATGTGGAAGTGACATGGTGATGTGTGACGCGAGTGTGAAGCACTCTCTATCATGCTAATGGTTGTATGTGCGTCAAGGTGAAAATAAATTAACTTTTAAGTAATTTAGGTGTGTAATAGGTTGCCTCAACAGTTAAAGCGTGTAATCTACTTTTTTATACAACTTGGGATGTGAATTTATACTTTTTTTCCTAAATATTTTATATTAATTAATAACAATAATTGACATTTATTAAAATCTTGAATATGTTTGTTGATTTTGAACAACATCATAGTTGATATGTTTGATTTGAAAGGCTTTAATATTTTTATTAATATTTGATCCATAAAAATATCTCCATAAATATTTATATTAGTATAAGTATAACCTGAATAGTAGGAGTTTCAACCTTAGTAAGAGTTACTCGGGGTTTCAACCTTAGTAGGAGAAACTTAACGAAGAGTTTTAGAAATATTTTTGAGACAAATTTTAAGTATATTTAAACTGACTTGATCTCTAAAATGATTTGGTATTCTTAAAAAATTAGTCAGAGTCATTGTCGTTGATATTGAATTATCATAATTTACTAAACCTTTGTGGTAAAAAAGATACTAGGTATCTTCCTACTATAGATAATTTAAAATCTCACCTACTAATTGTCATTCTTTTATAAATCATAAAGAGTATTGTTGGGTAGTCCAATAACTGAAAATGTAATATTGATTGATGATCAACAACTATAATGGACAAAATTATCCTTATAAACGATCTGACCTTCCTATAACAATATAACCCTACATGTTTGAATATTCAACATTTTTATAACACCATGCATGTTGATAGATTGGAAAGACTGAAAATTGATTATTTTGGTATTGGTTAGATCCTACGAAGCAGTCTACGACCTGTAGAAAGAATCATGTTTCATAGGTGGGTTCGTGAAATGCGTCCGACAAAAATAAAAAATTGAAGAATTTCTAAAAATTGACCTACGTGTTATCAGGACGGACTGTATGAGAAACCATAATTCATCAAAGGTTTTGTGGAAAGAAGTCCTGAAGGGGCCTATATTTTTCTAAGACTGGATCACTGATACGAGATGACCTACAACCCATATGAGCATTGACGAGTCGTCCTGCGTGTCGTGGATTAGAAGTTATAATTTCAATAGCTCAACTTTTATGGCACGTATTTTTATGAGCCAAGTCACGATCCGTAGGTTGGACCATAACTCGTAGACGGGGTCTCGTGAATGACTCTATTAATTTTTAATGAAGAGTATTTTTGATAATTCCAATTTGTTTAAGTCCTAACCTAAGTTGTTTTGACTATCCTAACTACCCTAACCGGCCTAGTCCCTATAAGTACTAGTCCTAATACATTCAAAGTCATTCATCTTCAAAATTCTCTCAAAGTTCCTCAATATTTCTCTCTCTAAGCCAACGATTCCATTGAAGCTAAGGTTCGAATGCTTGGCTAAAGTTTTTCAGATTTTCATCTTCAATTATAAGGTCTCTCACTTGAGATATGTAGGGATTCATTCATGGATTAGTTTCATCTATGAAGCTCACTCCAAAACCTTTCTTTTTATCAAACTTCATGATGATTTCTTATGGACTTTTAAGCTATGATTCCCAATTCATAAATTATGAATATTTCATGATTATTAATTCTATCTATGCATGAATTGTGAAGAATTACATGACAAATTTGATTTTCAAGTAAGAATGTGATTTCAAGTATGCATGATTAGGAATTAATGATATGATATGGGTTCATTTACTAATGATCCAAATTACTTTTAATTGCACGTTTTCTCTATGAATCTTATCCAATTGCATGATTTTGACTCAATTATTTATGGACCCACATCTAACCCTAGTCTCTTAAGATAAAGTTATAGATTTTTATGACTATGATTTCTAGTATGTAAAAACATATTTTAATAATGAAGATGGTCACAATGGTGACACCATGATGATGTTATGATAATGTTTATGATGATGTTAAGGTGAGAATATCTACCCACACTATGATGAAAAGCTTTATGAATGGACTATTCTTATGATATTATGTTCCATGAAAGATTATGATGATTATTTACACGCTATGGAAGTATGATTTTTATAGAGTATGAATTATGTTGAAACTATGTATATGTATGATTTATGAATTCCGCGGGATATGACTTATCACTAAGAGGGATTTGGTAGACTTCATAGTCCCATAACTATGTGCCGCCATAAGAATGATATTCATGTTTTTATGCCTTAAAGGTGTGCTAATTGATCCATATAGACTTTAATGGACATTCATTGTGCTAGGATAGAGCCTAAAGGGAGGGGTCAAATCATGGGTTCTCACCGTGCTAGGATCGATCCTATAGAGTGAGGATCGAGTTTACCTTAGCAAAGTAGACTCCTCTTTGGCTCGATATAGAGGTAACATCGAGATTTCATGTAATAGTCCATATGGTCTTATGTGTCAGTTATGGTCTCATTTCCACATATGTATGCTAAAATGATAAAAATATTTTATGATGCTTCTTCTCATAATTTTTAAACTTGCATAGCTCATATATATTGTGTCCTTAGTCTAATGCTTATGATTATACATATTGATATTATTATGATGTCCTTTGATTCATGGCATACCTACATAATTAGTGCATTTTATGTACTAATGCATACTCCTTTGCCTACGTGATTTAACCATGTAGGGACGGACGACAAGGTGACTATTTCATTTTGTGTCTAGATTCGGATTCCAAGATTGAAGATTGTTGGTGTGTTCCCATGCTTCGAGAACAAGCCCCTTTATGATGCTTTTTCATTTAGAATTTACTATTTTCTTTGATGTATGTCTTGAGGGTGAGCTAGTAAGCTATGTTCTAGAACCCGCCTAGATCTTATGATGTAGAGGCATGTGTTTGGACACTATGGATTGATGTAAAAGTCCCCTACGGGAACTATGATATTTTCATATTTTACATGTTTCGCTTGCTTATTCTCTTATGTATGCTTATTTTACCTTATGTATGCTTATAGTATGGACACGAGGCTTGGATGGGATGCATTCAGGTGTTGTATTCTCCGTGTCACGGTTAGATCCTAGGTCCGGATCATGATAATTTTAATAAAAATAAAATATATCAACATATGAATATAAAAGTAGATTAAGTAAAGTCCTTTAAAATATACGAGATGGATGAAGTTTTATCTCATTCAAAGTCTATTATAAATTGTCTACTAATAAAATTTTGAATTAAAAAATATGATTAAAAATTATCACATAATATACTATATTTCTTCACTATCACATTTGGATCAAATCAAGGACAATCTGATGAAGTTTGTCATGATTTTATTGACTGATATAGCATACTAAATTAGTGTGCTATATGATTTCATGAACCTTAACGACCGTTAAAGCTTGATCCAATTATGGATAACATATAACACACTAATTAAGTGTGTTATAGATAGAGCATATAAACTTTAATTTCATTTGTTATTTTAATTGATTTCATTTTTTTCACTTCATTCGGGTTTAAATCCTACTTTGACTCAGGCTTCACAATTTTTGTTAATTGTTTTCTAAGAAAAGAAAAATATACCCCTTTATTTTTGTTTATTAGTTATTTTCATCTTTCTGTATATTATTATTGGATACTTATACCTTTAGTATTGCTAAACTTAACATAAATGCACTTAATTTGAACAATTTTTTTAATAAATCAAAATTATCTGATATCAATTTAAACCAATCACATTTTTATACAAACTTACTAAATGAAAAATTACCAACCAATGTCAAAAGATTAAAAAGATAAGCAATTTACAACCACTTATGAATAACTTCGTATAAAATTAAACCCTATATAACCAAAAAAATAAATAAGTTATAAAATTTGCAAGTATTTTTTATTCATTTTGTGGATAGTTATTAAACTGGATCTGAAGTTTGAAGTATTAGTTGTTGTAATTTTGAAAATAGAAAAAACAACAACAACATACCAAGTGAAATCCCACAAGTGGGGTCTGAGGAGGGTAGAAAAAGAATTTAGAAGAATCAGCGTCATAAATCTATTGTGAATGGGTCCTATTTCGATTTATGTTATTGTGATTTCAATCCATTTCATAGTTGTCCATTGAATTGTATAGAAAAAACTTGAAGAAGAAGAAGTTACTCCACCACTAAAGCTCAATTGAAGCTACAATTTAAAAAATTGAATTGCCACAAACAAGCTCTGTTTTGTTTAAAATCAAAAAATATTATAGAGAACTCATATATGAAATTTGGATAATTTGAAATTCAATTTTTTTAATAAATTTCAACTGTAAGTTCGTAGAAGAAGAAGAATGTTGAATTTTAGATTTAATAATAATTTTTAAAATAGTCTAAACATATGCCACATTATCCCGAAAGTTGGCACTTTTTCAGTACTCAATTTTCAATCTTATTTAGCATATTGTATTTTTAATTTGGGTAGGATGATTATATTTGAGTTTTATTTTATACGGATCGAATTAATTAGATTCACCGTATCAAATTAAAAAAAGAGGGCTAGATAATTTAAGTAAAATTAAATAATTTGGTTTGATTTCAGGAAGGGGTATTTGAGTTAAATTTAATAATGATAAAAATATAAATAGTGAAAAAGACTCAAATGTGTCATCAAATTTTGAGAAAAGACTCATTTATGTCTTAAAATTTTGGTTCATCCATGTCATTGTCGTCTGAGAAAAAGTTCATCTATATTATCATTTTTTTAACTCCAATTTTGCAAATCACCCAAATAACTTTTAATACTTTTCAATTGAAATTTTCGATTTTGCTTCTTCTTGTTCAAGAAAATATGATGAACAACAAAAATACCAAATTTTTAACTTTTTCAATTCTAGATGAATCACCTCAAATTTCAATAGTAGCATCTGTTCGAGCTAGATATCAAAACTCAATATCTTTTAAACTCGAATTCAACCTAACTCAACAAGGCACACTTAAAATTTCTTCAAAGTCTCAAAACTTCAACATCCTTTAATGGTAGAATTTTCTTCACAACTCCAAATCACTTTAAATTTTGAACATAGACTCAAAAAATAAAAAAGAATATGTAAAATAATAAAAATCAATTACAAAATTTTAAAAATAATCTTTGATTTGTGTTTTTGTTGTTATTTTTTACATTAGATCCTTATTTTCTAATATTTTTTGAGTTCATGTTCAAAATTTCAAATGATTTATAATTGCAGAGAAAATTCTACTATTGAAAAAGGATGAAGCTTTGAAACTTTGAAGAAATTTTATGTAACACCCTCTAATTCTTCCTACCTAGTTTGAGAAGACATCCAGAGAAAATTGAGAAAAATAATTCAAAAAAACCACTGGAAGAAACCACGAGGGGTCATATATGGCCCGTAGATAAGGCCTCATAGGTTGTCCAGGTGACTTGGTAAATTTTCCTATGTGTTGAGGCCCAAGTACGGGACACTGTACGGACCATATATTGTTCCATGACCCGCAAATCAGGTATTGTGGATTGATAAGTCAAAAATTAACATTTCTGGATATCAAGTGACGAGTTATCAGACAACCCAACTTTACCAACCGTAGGAAGATGTTTCATAGGTTCTAGGTTCAATTTCCAGTAGCTCAACTTTTGGACACCCTTACCTACGAGAAGTAACTTACGGCCCGTAAGTTTACCTATGACCCTTAAATAGGATATTGTGATTCCACTCGGTAGTTTCTAAGAAAGGTATTTTTATCCTTTTCTAATTAAAATCTATGACATTTTGAACTTATTTTGAGTCCTACATCAGAACCCCATATGTATTATCTCTCAATACAGACTTAGGAATTCTTGAGAGCATCAAAGAAAAGTGTGAGGATCGTTAGAGGATTGATTTTTCTTTTAAATTCCAGGTATAAGGCTTCCTAAATCATAGGGCTGAATTCGTCCACGTATTCCTTAGTAGTCTCGAGTCGAATTATGAAACAGAGTGGGTATTGAAAATCCTATAATTCTAACTTTTTAGTTTTCTTTCAATTATCTTGAGTCCTCATGATTGTATGTAAATAAATTGATACATTGCATTACCATTCATATGAAATAGCGATAATAGTAGTCATATAATTGACAACATGAACCCTGATTTCACTACTTGATGATGTATTGTATATTGACTGAGTTGAGAATATGACTTTATTATCTGAGTTGAGTACTTGGAGTATGTTGAGCATGAGAAGTATGTACATATTTTTGTTCTTTCGTATGCATAAGATGAGCACTCTATATGTCTATGTGTTGAGTATTACTAGTATGAGAACGAATGATCGTATAAGTCGGAGTCAGCATAATGTAAGTTAGAGTCTTGATTTGCATACATGAATAATAAATTCTAAATTGTTGAGCTGTTGAGAAATTGAGTTGAGCTATTTTGAGATGAAACAAAGAAATGAGTTGATTTGCATGAGCACGTTTTAGTCTTGGAAGGAGTATTAAGCATCAAGTTGGGTAAAAGAATAAATTTCTAAAACTACGTTGCCAGCGTAGGTTAGTCGTGCAGTTAACTATGGCGGCTCATGTCTCAAAATATGGACATTCTCTTTGGATTCGAGAGAGGGAGAGATTGATGTCTTTTACCTTGGCAAGTTTAGGACAGGTATGGAAACGACATCGATATTGTTGTGCATCACCAAACTCTTGGTGGTGGGAGTTATGTCAGTTAAAGAAACTTCCAAGCAACACTTGATTGAGCATATTATGTTTTAAACTGAGTTGCATAAAAATTGAGTCTATTTTCAAAGCGTGAGTTTTAAACTTTAAACTTGCATTATTCTTGGAGTGCAAATTCAGTATCAAGAGGGATGAAGTAGACAGTGATGTGAGACTTGTCACTCAACTTATTTCCAAGAGAGAAAATTTCAAATATCTTGGGTCCATCATTCAGAGTAGTGGTGATATCGATGATTATGACGCACATTGTATTGGGGTAGCATGGACAAAATAGAGGCTTGCCTCTAGAGTATTGTGCGATAGGAAGATACCACTTAAACTTAAAGGTAAATTTTATAGGATGGTGGTTAGACCATCTCTATTGTAGGGGTGAAGTGTTGGCCAATCAAAAACTCACATGTTCAAAAGATGTTGGTCGCAGAGATGCGGATGTTAAGATGGTTATGTGAACATACCAGGAGTGATAAGATTAGGAATGAAACCATTTGGGAGAAGTTAGAGGTGGCCCTTGTGGCTAATAAGATGAGAGAAACAAGATTGCGATGGTTTGGATATGTGTAGAGGAGAAGTATCGATGCTCCTGTTAGGAGGTGTGAGAGGTTGGATTTAGGAGTTACACAGAGGAGTGGAGGTAGATCGAAAAAGTATTGGGAGATAAGATATGACGACACTTGATCTCACTGAGGACATGACCTTAGATAGAAAAAAGTGAAGGACGCTATTAGAGTAGCAGGCTAGTAGGATAGATTAGTAGGTTTAGTCCGGTCTTTATTATCCTATGGTGTCATTATTTGTCTTATATTTGTTAAATTTATTATATCTAACTTCTATCATTATTTTCGTTATTAGTCGTTCTTCCTTATTTTTCTTTTTCTTTCTTTGTTTTTGTATCTAGTTTAGTCTGCTAATGGATTTTTGAGACGAGGGTTCCCCAGAAACAGCCTCTCTACCTCTATGAGATAATGGTAAGGTCTTTATACATTTTTACCCTTCCTAGACCCCACTTGTGATATTCTACTGCGTATGTTGTTGTTGTTATTGTAAACTTGCATTATTCATTGAGTTGAGTTATTAATTGATAAGTTGAGTTTCGAGTCAAGTTGATTGATTGAGTTTGAGCCTTTAATATTTCTTGAGCCATTTTACATACTAGTATATTCCATGAACTGACATCCATTTAAGCCTGCATCATTAATGATGCTGATACAGGTGATAGAGGACTTCAGTCAGCATATCATTGAGGTCCAGCTTCTACTTCCAGATTTGGTGAGCCTTTTTTGTTGTCCAGAGGAACCTTTTTATATTCTATTGAGTATTTTATTTTCCTTTGAGTTGGGATAGTCATGGCTTGACATAGTACCTTATAGACAATTTAGCTAGAAGCTTCATAGACTAGATTGGGATTGTTGATGTGATTGATGTTGACTAACTTCTTTCATACTAGTCTTGATTGTTTCTAAGTTAGATTGCTGACATTTATTTATAGTACTTTCTCGAGTATTTTCTTCCTTTGTCAGGTTTGATGAGACGATAAGGCCAGGTGATTCTCTTAAGAAATCAACAATGGTTCTTCAAGTGTCGGTCATGCCAAAGGTACCCTCTCAGGGCGTGACAAACTTGGTATCAGAGCATAGAGTTCAAATGTCCTAGGGAATCTATAAAACTGTTTCTAGTAGAGTTTTGCTTATGAGTGTGTTGTGCACCACACTCTATAAGCAAAAGGCTATGGGGCATTAGGAAAGGTTACACTTTTTTTTATTCTGAGTTAGTGTGATAGAGTTTAACTCTATAAATCTCTTCTCTAATTTGTGCATTATGCATTTGCAGATCATACCTCCTAAGCGTACTACCACCCAAAGAGATGTTTCAGCCTCTAATATAGAGAATCCTCCACTAGAGGTGTCTACTCAAATAAAGACGGGAGGTCGAGGTCAACTATCTAGAGATATACAAGCATCTCCTACTCTACTTGCTCCTACTACAGAGGTTGATTTCAGAGGAGCTATCACTATGCTCACTTAATTGGTAGCCACTCAAGTGGAAATCGAAGTTCACAGGCTCCTAGTTCTAACTCCCTAGAGTCGACTGTTGCCACCAGACTTAGAGATTTCCTGAGGATGAACCCACCAATCTTTATAGGGTCTAAGGTTTAGGAGGATCCCCAAAACTTCATTGATGAGACGTGGAAGGTGTTGAAAGCTATGGATACAACTGAGATTGAGGGAGTTGAGCTTGCTTCCTACCAATCAAGGATATGGAAAACGTCTGGTATAACTAATAGGAAGAGGGTCAAGGTGAGGACATAATGCCTTTTGAGTGGGGTGAATTTGAGAGTGTCTTCCTTGATCATTTCTTTCCCCAGGAGTTTAGGGAGACAAAGATTAAAGAGTTTGTGGACTTAAAGCAGGAGGGGTTTACTGTTAAAGAATACATCCTTAAGTTCATCCAACTATCCAGGTATGCTCCAGAGATGGTTTAGGACATGAGAGAAAGGATGAGGAAGTTCATATCTGGCTTGGGTAAGCATGTGAAAAAAGACTACAAGACGACATTGCTAATCGCAAACATGGACATCTCTAGGCTTATGGTCTATGCACAACAACTTGAGGAGGATAAAAACAGAGATAGAAAGGAGCATCTGAGCAAGAAGGCTAAGTCAGTAGGGCTTGAGCCTACCCAGCCTAAGGAGAGTAAGAAAGATAAGTCCTACTTCCATAAGAGACCTAACAGTTATGCACCATCATCAACCAGTACGCCAGCTCTGAGTAATAAGTATGACCAGAAATCACAAGCTCAACAGAACTTTAGAGCACAGGATTCTCGATCACAGGGTAGTGTGACCCTTGGCTCGAAAGGAAAGCCGCCTTATGGAAAATGTGGCAGGGTACATTTGGGAGAGTGTAAAGTGGGAAGGAATGGTTGTTATAACTGTGGCCAGATGGGTGATTTTCAGAGGGAGTTCCCATTATGGAGTAATAAGGCCCATTCTTCTGCTATAGCACAGCCAGTCAAAGATAACCAAAAAGGTGATGCACTAGGAACATGCAGTGGGACAAACTATCTGTATGTGATGGGGAACCAACATGACCAAGAGGTTGCACAGATGTTGTGATAGGTATGCTTTGAGTTTTTACCTTTGATTGTTATGCATTGCTTAATCTGGGTGCAACTTTGTCCTTTGTGATGCCATATGTGGCTAGTAGATTTGAGATTCGGCCTGAGTGCTTGCTTGAGCTATTTTCCATTTCTACTCTTGCTGGTGAGTCCATTCTAACCGAGAGAATTTATAGAGCTTATGTAGTGTCCATCTATCATAAATATACTTTGGCATACCTAATTGATTTAGAGATGATTGATTTTGATATAATTCTTAGCATGGGCTGGCTTCATGCCTATTATACCTCTATCGATTATAGAACCTAAACTGAAAAATTTTAGTTTTCGAATGTTCTTGTCATAGAGTGGAAGGGTAATTCTATTGAATCTAAGGGTAAGGTTATTTCCTACCTTAGGGACAGAAAGTTGATCTCTAAGGGATGCATCAATCACCTCGTGGTAGTAAGTCTGATGATGTTGAGCTTCTTACCTATGAGTCTGTCCCGATTGTGAGTGAGTTTCCTGAAGTGTTTCTTGAGGATTTGCATGGAGTCCCTCCTGATAGGGAGAGGTTATTTCCTATCTTAGGGACAGAAAGTTGATCTCTAAGGGATGTATCTATCACCTCGTGCTAGTTAAGTCTGATGATGTTGAGCTTCCTACCCATGAGTCTGTCCCGATTGTGAGTGAGTTTCCTGAAGTATTTCTTGAGGATTTGCATGGAGTCCCTGTTGATAGGGAGATCAACGTCAACATTGATATTCTTCCTAACACCCAGTCTATCTCTATTCCACCGTATAGAATGGTCCCCGCTGAGTTGAAAGAGTTGAAAAAATAGTTGAGAGATTTGTTGGAGAAGAGATTTATTAGGTCGAGTATCTCACCATGGGGTGATTCGTTCCTATTCGTGAGGAAGAAGGATGGTTTACCTCAAAATGTGTATTGATTATCGTCAATTAAATAAGGTGATAGTCAAAAATAAGTATCTCCTTCTGAGGATCTATGACTTGTTTGACCAACTTTAAGGGGCCCACTATTTTCTCCAAGATAGACCTCATATTTGTCTATCAACAGTTGAAAGTGAGAGAATGTGACATTCCTAAGGCAACTTTTTGAACTTGATATGGTCACTTCAAGTTTTTGGTAATGTCCTTTGGGTTGACAAATGCACCTGCAACCTTCATAGATTTGATGAATAAAGTATTCAGATAATATCTTAATATGTTCATGATTGTGTTTATCGATGAAATTTTGGTGTATTCTAGAGATAAAGAGGAACATGTTAATCACCTTATAATTGCTTTGCAGATGTTTAAGGATAGTGAGTTATATGCAAAGTTTTCAAAGTGTGAGTTTTGACTCAAGTCTATCGCTTTTCTAGGCTATATTATCTCGGGCGATGACATTTGAGTGGATACTCAAAAGATTGAGGTGGTTAAGAACTGGCCTAGACCAACCTCTCCGACTAACATAAGGAGCTTTTGGGTTTGGCTAGTTACCACCGCAGATTTGTTGAAGATTTTTCTTCCATATCTACACTATTGAATAGACTGACTCAGAAGAATGCCAAGTTTCAATTGTCTGACAAGTATGAGAGGAGTTTTCAAGAGTTAAAAACAAGGTTGACTATTGCCCAGTGTTGACCTTACCCGAAGGACCTGGTGGAGTTGTTATTTATTGTGATGCTTAGAGAGTGGGATTGGGATATGTGTTGATGCAAAAGGGTAAGGTTATTGTTTATGCTTCCAAGAAACTTAAGTTACAAGAGAGGAATTATCCTACACATGACTTGAAATTAGCAGCGGTGATGTTTGCTCTCAAACTATGACGCCACTATCTATATGGAGCGCATGTCGATATATTCACAGACCATAAGACCCTGTAATATGTTTTAACCCAGAAAGAGTTTAACTTGCGGCAGAGGAGATAACTTGAGTTGCTTAAGGATTATGACATGAACATACTCTACCATCCAGGTAAAGCTAACATGGTTGCAGATGCTCTTAGCAGGTTATCTATAGGGAGTACCTCCTATGTCAAGAAGGAGAAAAAAGAGCTAGCTAGAGAGGTTCACAAACTAGCACTATTGAGAGTTCAACTAGATGAATCTGGTGAAGGTGGAGTTCTTGTGCATAATGAGTCTGCATCATCTCTAGTAGTGGAGGTGAAGGAAAACCAAGACCAAGACCCTATCTTGCTACAGTTGAAGGCGAACGTGCATAAGCAGAAGGTAATGGCTTTCGCCAAAGGGGGAGATGGAGTATTGAGATATCAAAGTAGATTATGTGTTCCAGATGTTGATGGTATTCGAGAAACGATTATGGCAGAAGCACATAACTCTAAATATTCTATCCATCTAGGGTCAACTAAGATATACCATGACTTGAGAGAAGTCTACTGATGGAGTGGAATGAAAAGAAACATTGTTGAGTTTATTTTTAAGTGCTCAAATTGTCAACAAGTTAAAGTTGAGCATCAAAGTCCATGTAGAGTAGCTCAGAACTTTGAGATTCAAAAATGGAAGTGGGATATGATTAAAATGGACTTTGTCATAGGCTTTCCAAGGTCTCGCAGACAACATGATTCAGTTTGGGTGATAATTGACAGGATGACAAAATTTGCGCACTTTTTGGCAGTAAAGATAACAGATACCACAGAGAATTATTCCCAATTATATATAGGAGAGATTGTTAGACTATATGGAATCCCCTTTTCTATCATCTCAGACAGAGGAGCCCAATTCACTACTTAGTTTTAGAGATCTTTCCAAAAGGGTTTGGATTCAAAGGTGAATCTCAACACTACTTTCCACCCTTAGACTAATGACCAAGCAGAGCATACAAATCAAACTTTGAAGGATATGTTGAGAGCTTGCATCATTGACTTTAAAGGTAGTTGAGATGACCATTTGCCTTTAATTGAGTTCGCATATAATAATAACGTTCATTCCATCATCTGAATGGCTCCATATAAGGCACTTTATGAGAGGAGATGTAGATCATCAATTAATTGGTTCGAGGTGAGTGAGACAGAGTTGATTGGACCATAGTTGGTTCACCAAGCTATAGAGAAGGTTAAGATCATATGAGAGAGATTGAAAACTGCATAGAGTTGACAAAAATCCTACACTGATGTTAGGAGAAGGGACTTAGAGTTTGAGGTCAACGATTGAGTGTATTTGAAAGTGTCTCCTTTGAAGGGTGTGATGCAATTTGGGAAGAAAGGGAAGTTGATTCTGAGATATATTAGCCCTTACAAGATTATAAAAAGGGTGAGAAATGTAACTTATGAATTGGAGTTACCACCAAAGTTATTGACCATCCATCCAATCTTCCACATTTTTATTCTTAAGAAGTATTTGGGAGATCCGCAGTTGGTTGTGCCTGTTTAGAGTATTAGAGTAAAGAACAACTTGAGCTTTGAGAAGATTCTCATCCAAATCCTTGATCATCAGGTTCACAAGTTGAAGACCAAAGAGATTGCATTTGTCAAGGTGTTGTGAAGAAATTAGTTTGTACAAAAAGTTACTTGGGAAGCTGAAGAGGATATGAAGGCCAAGTACCCTTATTTATCCCTACCCACCGATGATGAGAGAGTTGATGAGAATGATTCCTTCTTAATTCTTGAGTTTTCCTCCATTTTGAGTTTAACTGAAAATAGTATCCTAGAGTCCGAGTGATGATTGATTTGATTTATTGACTGTCTACTTGCTTTACTTGCTAAACTACTTGATTGATTGCATGGGTGAGCCGTGAGATGTTTGATTGTTGGAGTTTATGATAGAGTTCGTGCCTTGACTAGGTTTTTAGATTGCTCTTCATTCGAGGATGAATAATGTAACACCCCCTAATTCTTCCACCTAGTCTGAGAAGATGCCTAGAGAAAACTGAGTAAAATGATTCAGAAAAATCACTGGAAGAAATCACGAGGGGTCATCTACGGCTCGTAGAGTGACCTAGGACCCGTAGCTAAGACTTCGTACGTTGCCCAGGTGACTTGGTAAATTTTCCTATATCTAAGGCCCAAGTATGAGACACTATACAGATTATATATTGTTTCACGATCCATTGATTAGGTTTCGTGGGTTGATAAGTCAAAAACTAACTTTTTTGGATATCAAGTGACGAGTTATCAGATGACCCGTAAGAAACTTTATGGCCCGTAGGAAGAAGTTTTATAGGTTTCAGGTTCAATTTCTAGTAGCCTAACTTTTAGACATCCTTACCTACGAGAGGTAACTTATAGCCCGTATTGTGGTTCCACTCAACAGTTTTTAAGAAGGGTATTTTCATCTTTTCCTAACTTTTCTAATTAAAACCTATAACGTTTTGGACTTATTTTAGGCCTATATCAGAACCCTATGTGTATTATCTCTCAATACACACTTAGGAATTCTTGAGAGCATCGAAGAAGGGAGAAATATGAGGGTTTCGAGTCCAAGCATGTGGATCATCAGAGGAATGATGTTTCTTCCAAATTTAAGGTATGTAAGATTTCCTAAAGCATAGGACTGAGTCCATCTATGCGTCCCTTCATAGTCTTGAGTCGAGTCATGAATAAGAGAGAGTGTTGAAAATCATGTTATTCTAACTTTTGAGTTTTCTTGCAATTATTTTGAGTCCTCACGATTGTATTTAAATAAATTGATGCATTGCTTTGTCATTCATATGAAACTGAGATAATAGTAGTCTTATACTTAACAACATGAACCCTGATTTCATTACTTGATGATGTGTTGCTATTTGACTGAATTATGAATATGAGTCTATTATCTGAGTTGAGTATTTGACGTATGTTGAGCATGAGGAGTATGTACATATTCTTGTTCTTGCATATGCATGAGATGAGCAACCTATATGTCTATGTGTTGAGCATGACTGGTATGAGAATGAATGACCGTATGAGTCATAGTCCCTGCATGATGCAAGTTAGAGTCTTGATTTGCATGCATGAATGATAAATTCTAAATTGTTGAGATGTTGGGAAATTGAGTTGAGCTATTTTGAGATGAATCAAAGAGATGAGTTAAGTTGATTTGCATGAGCACGTTTTAGTCTTGAAAAGAGTATTGAGCACTGAGTTAGGTAAGAGGATAACATCACAAAACTACGTTGTCAGCGTAGGATAGTCATGTAATTAACTCTGGCGGCTCATGTCCCAAAAAATGAACATTCTCTTTGAATCCGAGAGAGGAAGAGGTTGGCATCCTTTACCTTGGCAAGTTTAGGACGGGCGTGGCAACGACGTCGGTATCGTTGTACATCACCAAACTCATGGTGGTGGGAGTTATGTCGGTTAAAGAAACTTCCAAGCAATACTTGATTGAGCATATTATGTTTTAAACTGAGTTGCATAAAAATCGAGTCTATTTTCAAAGCATGATTTTTAAACTTCAAACTTGCATTATTCATTGAGTTGATGAGTTGAGTTCCGAGTCGAGTTGATTGATTGAGTTTGAGCCTTTACTGTTTCTTGAGCCATTTTACATACCATTATATTTCATGTACTGACGTCCATTTTGGCCTGCATCGTTAATGATGCTGATACAGGTGATAGAGGACTTCAGCCAGTGCATTGTTGAGGTCCAGCTTCTACTCCCAGATTTGGTGAGCCCTCTTTGTTATTCGGAGGAGCCCTTTTATCTTCTATTGAGTATTTTATTTTTCTTTGAGTTGGGATAGCCATGACCTATCATAGTACCTTCTAGACAGTTTAGCTTAGATGCTTCATAAACTAGATTGGGATTGTTGTTGTGATTGATATTGACTAGCTTATTTCATACTAATCTTGATTGTTTATGAGTTAGATTGCTTGCATTTATTTACAGTCCTTTCTCAAATATTTTCTTCCGCTATCAAGTTTGATGTGATGATGAGACCAGGTGGTTTTCTTGGAGAATCAACAATGGTTCTTCAAGTGTCGACCACGCCAAGGGTACTCTCTCGGGGCGTGACATTTTAAGTGTGTCTTGTTGAGTTAGGTTGAATTCGAGCTTAAAAAATATTGAATTTTGGTATTTATCTCGTAGGGACATTACTCTTGAATTTTAGGTGACTTTGTGAAGAATTGAAAAAGTTAGAAATTTGGAGTTCTTCGACTAGAAGAAACAAAAATATTACATTTAATCCATAACTCCAATTGAAAAATGTTAAAAATTATTTGGGTGATTTTGCAAAATCGGAGTTAAAAAATAATGATCATTATTTTTTTTACTGAATTATGTTATTGTTATTGGAGTTAAAAAATAATGAGATAAATGAGTCTTTTCTCAAATGACAATGACATAGATGAATCAAATTTTTAATGAATAATATAAATGAGCATTTCTCAAAGTTCGATGACGTATTTGAGTTTTTTGCCATAACAAATGACAAAGTTAGATATATATATATGTATATATATATGTGTATATATATATGTATATATATATGTATATATATATGTATATATATATGTGTATATATATATATGTATATATATATATATATATGTATATTGATGTGTCTGCTTCAGTTGTTTCAACTGTGATTTTATAATGTTACCCCTAATAAATCATTTTCTCAGCTGCTTCAGCTACGATTTTGTTGTATCACCCTAATCAATTATTTTAAGTGATAAATCGAGACTAAAAAATAATTTATATTGACTGCTTGCTTGAGCAGCTTCTAGTGGGCCAATAAAAAATAATATATGGGTTTTTTAATTTAATCTTTTCAAGATAGTTGTGTATTGATGTGTCTGCTTCAACAATTTCATAATATTTCTTTAGCTGCTTCAATTATAATTTCACAATATCTTCTAAAATATATAGAAAAAATATATTGATGTCACATAAATTGAGATAAAAAAAATAATTTATATTGGGATATATCTTTAGGATATATCTTTCATTTTATCCTAGAAGCATCTTTCAATAAAACACATGAAACATAAAGAATTAAGGATATATCTTTCATTTTATCCTAATTTTAGCGACGAATTTATATTAGCTACTGACAATTCGCGATGGAGTAGCGATGAAGTTAATAACTAATTTCATATTTTTTTTAGAAGTGTAGATATTATTCTACATGAAAAAAGAATAAATAAATATTATGTATGCAAACAATTTTTTGTTATCAATGAAGATATATCACATGCTGAACTTCATGTTTGCGCTTGTTGGTTCTAATTTTTACTTGAACAATAAATTTAAAATATTGATCTTTGAAATAGCAACACACAATGAATTGTGGTTATTATATAATTCAATTTAATCTAATAAATAGATTAACTTTGATTCCTAATAAATTTATGTCATTATGATTATAAAAGTTTTACAGTATAAAAGTGATTGTTTCAATAATTAATGTCAATAAAATATAAATTAAATTACCATATAATATATTTTACAAATATCTTTTTAAAAAATAAATAAAATAATAGAACATATTGGGCCCGTTTACGGGCATTAAATTATCTAGTTATCATAAATATATATATAAAAGAGTATGTGAGGCTCGCCTACATGGCGCTCTCACATAATTCTTTTTTATTTTTTCTTTAAATAATTCAATATTTTAAAAATCAATTAAATAGTCTAACAGAAGTTAAAAAAAAACTCAAAAGGCGTCATTTCTGATTAAACGATACTTTAACCTATCATAACCATTTGAAAAAGTCAGAACCATTCACAAAAATCACACTCCTTCAAAAAAGTCACAACCCTTCAAAAAAGTCACAACTCTTCAAAAAAGTCATAATCCTTCAAAAAAGTCATAACCCTTTGAAAAAGTCACAACTATTCGAAAAAGTCACAACTTTTCGAAAAAGTCACAATCCTTCGGAAAAGTCACAACACTTTGTAAAAGTCAAAATCATTCAAAGAAGTCACACTTTTTCGTAAAAGTTACAACTCCTTGAAAAAGTTACAATCCTTCGTAAAAGACACAACCATTCGAAAAAGTCACATTTTCTGTAAAAGTCACAACCTTTCGAAAAAGTCACAATCCTTCAATGTGATAAATTATCTGTTGTCAATATAATATTGTATAATTAAATAAATAAAAGTCACAATTCTTAACATTTTGAAAAAGTCACAACTCCTTAAAAAGTCACACCCTTTTGAAAAAGTCGCAATCCTTCGATTAATCTCTTTAGAAAAATCGCAACTCTCCGGACAAGTCACAACTCATCAGTAAAGTCACAACCACAACTCTCCGAAAAAGTCATAACTCCTTGGAAAATTCACAATCTTTCAATGTGGAAAATTATCTGCTTTCAATATAATATAATATAATTAAATAAATACAATACAAATTAGTAGTATTCGCCCCCCCCCCTCCCCCTCCAAAAGCAATAAAGTAGCAACTTGAAACACTACAAATAGTGAATACTAAAAACATTTATAATTCTTTCAAGTCAGTAAGCATAACGACCAATGATGATTCAATATAACTGAGAGTTTTGCAATATTAAATTAATAAAAGTTCTTCAAATATATTTATAATGCTAAATTTTATATATATTAAGAACTTAATATTTTTAAAATATTTTATTAATTTTAATATTAAGATAAATAAATTTAATTAGATTACTTGTGAACGCGCAAAATGCCGACTAATTATTTATATAAAAGAAGACAAAGTACAGTACTAAACGGAAGTATTGGGGCAATTTTGACTACAAAGTAACTAAAAGCGGAAGTAATTCTCCTGCTTGGAAGTCTAATCACGAGCGTGTCCAGATGTGGTTGGATATTCACATAATCGCACTGTGGAACTGAAACTACGTCTCAAAGATTGGACAAGCACGCACTTAATTTGGCTATTGCTTTTCTCTTTCAATTCACTTCTTTTTTTCCTTAAACGCAAACAGACCCTTTTTATCTCTCCCACACACAGTAAACCCTCAAAAAAACCCAGTCAAATAGCGCAAGAGGTAGAGTCTTTTTTCTCTAGTTCTTCTGTTTTCTTAAATTGCACTTTGTAATTCTATGCTACTTGTCTGAATCTTGAATTATTCTTGCTGTTTTCTTTATCCTGTAGATCCGCGTTTTTAAATTTGTTAGTCTTTTCGCTATTAGGGTTTCTTTCAATCATCGATGATTCTTGAAATATAAAGTTGAGAGATTTTCTTTTCTTTTTCCTTTTAATCAGATTCTGTAATCATGGATGAGCAAGAAGGGGTGAGTTCAGTTACTAGTGTTTCAGAACCCCCTGTGGGTGCTACTGTCCATGAAGGTGATAGAACCCTTTGTGAGGAGCAGGCGGATGAGCCTTATAATGAAGGAGATGGTGGGGAGATAATGGTAGAGGTTGTAGGTTCTGATGTTTTTGTTGATGGGGTCTGTGGTGATGGTGGTGAATTGGGGCAGGAGGGTTTTCGAAAATTAGATACTGTGGATGAGCATAGAGATTTTCGATCAGGTGAAGCTTGTCAAGAGGATTATGGGAATACCGGAAACGGGGTTGAACGGGCACTTGAAGTTGCAGGGTCATCCAGGGATGTGGCAGCTGGCACTGAGATTGTTCCTGGGGTGCCAAGTGTAACGGCCTGTTCTGTTGTGGAGAAAGTCATCCTCACTGTTACTGAGGAGGATGTTGAGGCTAATGTTGTCAGGAGCACTGAATCCGCACGTGCTGATTTGGCTTCACTTGATGTTGCATGGCCATCCAGGGGTGTTTCTGAGACAGTGGACAACGAGTCTGTTCCCAGGTTGCCAAATGAAACAGCTGAAACAGTTCTACAGCAAGTCAGCACTAGAGTCAGAGAGGAGGAGGCTGAGGGGAATGTGGTTAGGAGCACTGTATCTGTTGAAGGGAGTGCCGAATTGACATCGCAGATACCGGGTCTTTCTGCTGATGGGGTGTGGAATCCTGGAATTGAACCTCTGGTTGAATCATCTTCGTTTGTGCCACAACACAATTTAAATCTTGAAAGTGAAGTGGCTAGCAATCTGAGATTGGATTCTTCTGTAAAAGATAAAAGTTCAGTCAGAGAGATAGTTGGCCAGGCTAGTGAAAAAGAAATTCCTAGTCGTGCAAGGAATCAGATATCAGACCATCCAGGTGAAGGAGCTGTGTCAGGGGACCGTGGTGTGGTACGAAAATCACGTTCAGAAGTTGAAACCATGGAAACTGATACCCATGATCAGGAGAGAGATGCCTTGGGGAACAACAATGCGAATTCACATCAGGATAGTGGAATGGTACAAAAAGATGCTGCTTCAGTCAAAGAGATAGTTGGCCAGGCTAGTGAAAAAGATATTTCTAGTCATGCAAAGGATCAGATACCAGAACATCCAGCTGAAGGAGCTGTTGCAGGCGACAGTGGTGTGGTACAAAAAACACATTCAGAGGTTGAAACCATGGAAACCAAGGCCCATGATCAGGAGAGAGATGCCTTAGGGGACAAGAATGAGAATACACATTCAAAAGTTGAATCCATGGAAACTGATGTCCGTGAGCAGAGAGATGACCTGGGCTACAAGGATGAGGATTCACATCAGGACAGTGGGTTGGAACAGAAAAAACAGTCTGAAACTGAAATCATGGAAACCAATGTCCATGATAAGGAGACAATTGGCTTGGGCAACAAGGATGAGAATTCATGTCCTGATGTTGAACCCATGGAAATTGATGTTTATGAGCAGGATGGTGGTTTGCTTAACAAAGATAAGAATAACCATGATGATGATGAAATAATTAACATGTGCCATCAGGTTCCTGCTGGTCGTGATAATCTGGGTGTAGATATACCAGCGTCTCAAGATTCTGCTAGCAATTATGCAGATCAAATGGTTTCTTCGAGACCAAACAGTCAAATCCCTGAAGATAAGGCAGGAGAAATTGAAGAAGGTAGTGGTGGTTCAAGAATATCAGCTGAGCACACACCAGTTGCAGATGATCACTCCTTAGGCACCAATCGTGACAATGTGCAATCGCACCCTGAGAAGCAAGAGAATAGCTTTAAGGGAAATTTGGCTGCAGAGAATGGGGTTATTGGTTCTTCCTGTGAAAAAACAAACCAAGCTGAGGATCAGGAATTAATGGTTGATAACATGCATTTTGCTGTATGTACGCAGGCAGAAACTTCTGATACAGAAATCCAAACTAGCAATCACAAAGAGGTGTCTTTGGAGGGTAGTGAGGTCTCAAGTTGTAAAGTTCCGATAGCCAGTGACAATGGGAGTTTAGGTGGTTCAGACGAGTTGCCAGATGTGCAGCCTAAGGTATCATATGGAGTTAGTGCGGTTACTCATGATGATTTTCTGCTTCCTGTACAGACTAGTGTTCGTGATACCGGAAACCTTGATGAGATGGAAGTTGAGGGGGTACGTCATGAGACAACTGGCTCTTTGACCTTTTCCATGAATGATGAAAGTCTGAATACAGTGGAGGTCGATGCCAGGTTGAAAAATGATGTAAGAATTGGACCCTTGGAAACCCCTTATGAACCAGCTTGCCGAAGTAATGGAGCTAGTGTTGAAATGGACAAGGATGAGGATGCCCAGCATGGAACTACCACAGCAAGGTTAAGTTGCAACGTGGGTAAAAATATTTTGAAAGATGAAACAAGGGTGTCTCTCGACACTATGATTAGTACAAGAGATATGAACTCTGAGGATGAGACAAACAAAGTAACACACTTTCTGCCAGAAGGTTTGGATGTTGACATGTCACTGCAGCGTGTTGAGAATGAGAGCTTATTGCTTTTTGATAACTTTGCTGGAAAAGAAGGTGATCCCCAGATGAGTGCAGTGTCATCTAATGATGATGCTATGATGGAAGTTCCAGCAAGAACTTCATTAGCTTGTCAGAATACTTCCAAAACCTCAGATTCTAATGCTGTTTATGTGAAGTCGCCTTCTTTGTTAAAAGAGAACAACTTTGAGGTTGAGGCTGAACACAAAGTGGAGGATAAGGACACTCTTCTTAGAGAAGGTACTGCTCAAGGTGATGATCTGGCTCATGATACAAAAAAAGGTGCTGTTACAGGAATGCATTCAAATATTATCGAAGAATCTGAATCCTCTGTGAATCAAGAAGGTGTAGTGGAGCATGTTAATATGCTTGCTATTGAGATGAATCTTGATGCTGGGAATGCAGCAACTGCCAATAAAATACTAAATGAAGAGAACAATTCTAACTTAGAGGGTGCTATAAAATCTCAGACTGCTATAAATTCTGGTGCTGATGTCCCTCCTCCAGTTAGAGATCAAATTGTAGAAACTTGTATTTCTGATACCAGCAATGCCATGATGAATCAAGTCAATGAAGACCAGGACTCTTTCAAGGCAACTGGGGGTTTTATTGGCCATGTGGAAGCTCCAGAAATGAAGGTTACAGGTGAGCAAGAGAAAGGCCAAGTTGAGAAACTTCATGATGGTACTGTGCAGGAATCTTCAGAGCAAGACAAAGAAACTGAAGAAGTTGCACCTGAGACTAGCCACACACCATTGTTAAACGAGAAGCCTGTGAGCTTGTTATGTATGCATCCTGGTTATCTCATTCCACCAGAAAATGAGGGTGAGTACTCTATTTCTGATTTAGTTTGGGGAAAGGTTAGGAGCCATCCATGGTGGCCTGGACAGATATTTGATCCTTCTGATGCTTCAGAAAAGGCCATCAAGTACCACAAGAAAGACAGTTTTTTGGTAGCGTATTTTGGAGATCGAACTTTTGCTTGGAATGATGCATCTGTGTTGAGGCCATTCTGTTCTCATTTCTCCCAGATTGAGAAGCAAAGTAATTCAGAAACATTTCAAAACGCTATAAGCTGTGCTTTAGAAGAGGTTTCAAGACGGGTTGAACTTGGCCTTGCTTGCTCATGCATACCTGAAGATTCCTATGATGAGATTTCATGTCAGATTGTGGAGAACACTGGGATTCGTGAAGAATCAAGCAAAAGATATGGAGTGGACAAATCAACTGGAATCACTTCTTTTCTACCTGATAGGCTTGTGCACTATATGAAAGCATTAGCCCTATCACCAACTTGTCGGGCTAATAGATTGGATCTCACTATTGCTCGAGCTCAGTTAGTGGCCTTTTGTCACTTCAAGGGATATCGTCTGCCACCACAATTCTTATTGAGTGGAGACTTACTAGAAAACGATGCCGACATTCCACATGTGGACAGTGCAGTTGAGGATAATGGTCATGCTTCGGAAAGCAGTGAGCAACACCCCACCAGTAAAGTCTCCACTCGCAAACGTAAGCACAGCTCGCAGAATAGAATGAAAGAGCGAAGCTTGTCAGAACTGATGGATAATATGGAATGTGAGTATTCTCCAGATGGTGAGGATGATTCAGATGAAAAAACATTCACTTCCAACAAAAAGAAGAAGGCTGTTGATTCTGGTAGTGATGGATATGACAAGAAAACAAGTGTTTATGCTGCTAAAATGTCAACCACAGTGTCTATATCTCCTAAACCGTCCTTCCGTATTGGTGAATGCATTCAAAGAGTGGCAAGCCAATTAACTCGCTCAGCCTCACATCTGAAGTGCAACAGTGATCAAAGTGGGGCTGATATTCAGTTACAGGACTCTCCAAAGGGAAAAGTTGTGATTCCAACTGAATTACCTTCTCCGAAAGAGTTGCTCTCACAGCTTCAGTTGGTGGCAGGGGCTCCATTGAAAGGCTACAACTTCTTAAAAACCATCACTACTTTCTTTTCAGGTTTTAGAAATTCAGTTGCTGTGGGCCAGAATTCGCGGAAGCAGAATTTGTTGGTGGGAAGAACTGCTACTGGTCGTAAGAAAAGAGCTTCACAAACTGTAGCTGGTTTTGCCGAAGAATTTGAGTTTGATGATGTAAATGATTCTTATTGGACAGACAGGGTTGTACAGAACTGTGGGGAGGAGCAGCCGTTGCAGAATAGTCACAGTGGGGAGCATCAGCTCACGGTTCAAGATCCAGAGAAATCCAATAAATCGGGCCGGAGATCATATACTAGAAAACGAAAATCCACTGCTGATTATGACGTGACACCGGGTGTTCCTCCTCCTGAGGATATTGAGAAGAGGAAGCATGAGCCAGCTGAACTCATTTTAATTTTTGCAGAGAGTAGCCCTCTTCCATCTGAAATGAACCTTAATAAAATGTTTAGGCGGTTTGGGCCATTGAAGGAATTAGAAACTGAAGTTCATCAGGAGTCTTCTCGTGCTAGGGTAGTCTTTAAAAGGGGTTCTGATGCAGAGGTTGCTCATAGTAGTGTAGGAAAGTTCAACATCTTTGGGTCACGGCAAGTGACATATGAGCTCAGCTACACACCAGTTATCTCATTTAAGCCGATGCTCCTTGCAGTTGCACCAGAACTGGAGGGAGCTATTTGATGCTACAACTCCAAAGTGATCACAGCTTCAGGTATTTATTTGCGGATTATAGATGCACTCTTGAAAAGCAATACGTTTAATGCTCATTTGTTTGATCTAATTTGGACAAGCTGGCAAAGAACAACTTCATTGTGGTCTTCGCTCCCTCCCCTTGAGGGAAATTCTGTAGGTGTTCTCTGTTACATACCAAGTTTAGAAATTCTGAAAAAGCTAGGTTTTTTACTTAAAAGAAATTCGTCCTACCCATATGAAGGGAAAGTCTTTTCAGTATCTTAATTTCCGTCCTCTCCGGACTTTTGGGATATGGTATTTTCTCAAGTTGTAATGGCCACGTTGCCAAGAAAATTCTAAAATCTTCCGTCTTTTCAATTTTGTGTCTTAGTTTAATTGAATAGGATACTGAGTTGGAGAAGATGATTGAATCTTGTGGTCATGTGTACGATGTACACATTTACCCTTTGAATGTTGTGGACTTAAACATGTCTCATGTGGTTGTTGAAACTAAAGATTTACGAAGTATTTTAAAAAGTGACAATTCTTTTTAAAGCAGTCAAATAAAGGGAAGACACAAATTGGAATAGAGTAGTATTTTCACGTATGGAATTTCTTTCAATTATAATTTCCAAGGCTCAAGGTCAAAATCTATCTACATTTAGGAAAATTCAATTCATTTTAGTAAGTCATGATGTTAGCTTCCTTTACGTGCTCAGGATCCTTTCTTCTGACTATTATTATACTTGGTATTGTAGGTTAAACAAGGCATGATTATGCAGAGGCGGCCAACAGTAACATCTTTCTTTCAGTAGAAGACGGTGAGAGGGTGAAACGCGACTTTTGTAAAGAAAAAAAACTTCATTTCTGTCTGTATTTTCTTCTCTCTATTTGCCCAGAGTTTTCTCTCCTGCTCCATTAGAAATGATGTATGCATGATGCATTGATATCGTTCATGCTTCTGATCATCTTCCCAGTTTCCTCTTGATCTTTCATGATAAATGAAGACGTTTTCGAGAGTCCTGGATATATAGTATGTTACAAACTAATTTGCCGTCAAAACAAAAAAGTACGTTACAAAGTCTTTCAAGAAGCTTAGTAAAAATTGAAATTACATAAGTGGGATGGGCTTAAGAGAATTCGCGCACTAGGTGAAACAAAAATTTATGAAGCTCCATTTTCTAGTTAGGTGCCAATTATCTTTATCTAGTACTTGTTGATGCAGGACATGACAAAAAAAGGAATTATACAAAATTGGCCCGGGCACGTCCTATGTTTCAATTGCCATGATATGGCGAACAGATATAATTATATAAATATAGATAGAAATTAGTGAATGTTGCATATTAAGGTAGAAAGTTATAGGCCCGTAGGGGTAGGATGATGTCTGACTTTGTGATATAGTAGGTTAGTAAGGTTTATCATATCTTTATATTTTGTGTTATTATTGTCCGTCTTATATTTGTTATTATTGTATTTATATATTATCATTTGTTTTTCACTTTTATTGTCTGTTTTTGTCCGTCTTATATCTAGTATCTTCTTCTTTTGGGACTTGATATTTTTTAGATGAGGGTTTTATGAAAATAGCATCTCTATCTCTGTGAGATAATGATAAAATCTGCGTACATTTTATCTTTTCAGGTATATTGTTGGTTTAGATGGATCTACTAAGTGCGCATGTTTGTAGGGTGTCAAATGGGCTTAATCAAGCCGAGGTTTCTGAGGGCCTGCTTATGCTCGCTCTGAAACGTATTTTACTTGTGATTCACTTGCTCACGAATAAATATGAACTCCGACCTCAAATTACTCGATAATCAACTATTGGGTAAAGAAATTATTTTACCGCCTGTATTTTGTCCAAAATCTCAGCTATACGTTTTAACTTTGCAAACATTTCACTATCCCCTAACCTTGTTTAAAGTGGAATGTAATATCCTCAAGAGATGACGTGACAGAAAAATTGTTACCTGCTTAAAACGAGTATGAAAAGCAAAAAGAAAGAAATTAATGGTTCACTGTCATTTTATAATTAGACATCAAATATGACTTAAGCGCAACACATGCAAGTCCAGATTAAATGATAAAAAAGATTAGTCAGAATATAGAGTCAGAGATATCTTTATTTGAGGAGGCTTTGTCATTCATTGCCTCATATATAATGTTATGATAGATCGGCTCATGCTTGACTTTGCGATCCCTCAAAATGATTGACAATAGTTGACACTTGGCAGTATTCTTGACATACTAAAATATATTACTCTCTCCGTTTAAATTTAGTTTTAAAATTTTTTCTAATTATTTGATTTATTTTTACTTGTTATTTTTGATAAATTGAGATAGAACTTTTTTTTTTGTTATATCCTCAGTTTATTATTGTTGAGTTAGTGTCTTTGAAAAACATAGTAGATAAATATGTTTGAGATCTATCAATTAACAGGGATAAAATGATAAATTTATTATACCAATAATTATTTTATTAATAAGTGTGTGCAAATTAAAATTTGACGACTAAATATAAATAGAGAGTATTTAAAATTAAAAAAATTCATCGAAAAGAAGTAAATTAACGTAAACATGAGTATACTTAATAATAAAACATTTTGAAAAAGTCACAAACAACAAAATTATATAATTAATTAAAATTACTATTATTACCTTATCCTTCCTCCTCATTCCCACCTAAACTTACACCCAATATTCTAAAACCACTATAATTATAGGGGGAAAAAAATCCCTATACCATTTAAGATCCTAAATTACTATGACATCAACAAACTTAAATTACATCTAAATGTCAATATTTTTTTTTTAACAAAATAATGCAAAACTATAAATTAAAAAAAGAGAAGCTGAATTAATATGGTTGGTATATATTCTCTCTCCTTAATTTATTCCTAATCTCACTCTTTACACAATACACCAAAATTTAAAATAAAAAAAAGGAAAAAGCCGGTTGTAATGACCTTCCTAGTCATTTTTAAGCATATCTGTGAAAATTACTAGTTTGCCCATTCGTAAGTTGCTTTGGACCTATTTTGAACTATCTGTATTGTTGGAACTGAAATCTTGTGTTTTAAATGTGAAACATATGAGTTTTGGCATATTTGGAAGTTTAAGTTATTGAAAAAGTGAGTTTTTGTACCATTTTGAGTTTCACGTATCTAATAAAAAATCCATCAATTTCATTAGCTCCGGAACGTCGAATCTGGTCTAGGAGAAGTTACAGAACTCAATTCGGAGTTAAAACGGAGATTTTGGACCCAAAGTTGCATTTTTAGTTGTTTCTAGAGTCAAAGTATGACTTTGGTCAGTATTCGGAGTTCAGAAGCTTGAATCAAAATTTCGACAGTTCCAGTAGTTCCAAATGGTGAAACTAATACTAGAAATGGTCTCGTCGTAGATTTTGGAGTTCCCGAGGAAAGTTTTGATATTTTGAGTTTCAGACTAGTTTAATCAAGTTGTATTGGTAATTGTGTCGGGGAGACCTCGAAATTGAATTCTGATAATTCCGTTGAGTCCAGATTGTCGTTTTTGGTATGAATACATGTCTAGTTTGTGTATTTTAGTGTCCAAATGGACCTCGGAGGTCAATTTTGAGTTTTTTCATAACTGTGTTTTGCTGTATCTTGTGCAAACTTGTTTGCTCTGTGCGTTCGCGGATGTGGGGCCGCATTAGCAGACGGTGCCTTCGTGTTCGCGGGGTCTACTTGATGACCCTTCGCGTTTGTGAATGGCCTTCCTGCGTTCGCGGAGGTCAATGTCTCCCAAGTCTCTGCACTCGTGGATACTCATCCGCGTTCGCGGAGTACATCTTCGCCTGAACATTTTTAATTCGTGAAAACTCTATTTTTACACCATTTTTGATATTTCAAACTTACTTGAGGCGATTTTGACAAGGCTTTTTGCGGAGACCTCTAGAGTAGGTGTTTCTTTCATTAGATTAATTAAATTTCATGACTTTTATCTTGATTTTGTCTTGAATTTCATGATTTTGAATATTTAAAATTGAGATTTTCATGGCTTTGAATTGGAAACTTTAAATGTTGATTTCTCCCTTGATTTGAGCTCATTTTTAGTGAAATTTTCACTCACGAACTCCTTTTTCCTCGTAGAATCATAATTTTGAGCCAATTTTCAGATTCAAAAAATTTGAATTGTTGCCATAATTTTGATCCTTTTGCCCTAAGTCTAATTTGTGCCAATATGTATATCAAAATTCATCTCTTGACATATAGTCTCTATTTTTTTTATAGAGGTTGGTCAATTGGGTGATCGTTTGGAGACTTAAGTTGATCAAAAGCTTAGTTCGAGTGCGATTTCGACATTGAAGTAGGTTTGACTAACTTCTTGGAACTGAATTTGAATTATTGGACATGGTTATGTGATAATCGTAAGATTTGGATTGTATCATGAGTAATTGAATTGATATGATAGTATTTTGATAAGATTGCGATATCCGTTATGTCAGAATTAGAGTAAATTTGTGATTCAGTTGGTAAATTGAGATGTATTCTTGAGATTTGAGGTATTTTGAATGTTATTTTGATAGTATGAGACTTGTGATATCATTTGAAAAGTATAGTGGTAATTTGATGGCATTTGAGACATTTTGTTTGGGGATCACGGGCATAATTTGAGACTTGCGGAATTGAAATTCATTAGTTTTTGACTATGATGAGGGTGTGGTGATATGAAACATGTTGATGGTATTGTGGTACTAGTTGATGCACTTGGCCTTGCATTTCTGACACTATAACTATTATGTATTTGTTATCTTGTTATATTGTTGTTAAATATTTTGATTTGTGGCATTGACATACATTCACCTCATATTGCACCTGTACCACTTGAGATTTTGTGATACTATGACTATTATGTATACATTCTTTGCCAACTCTGTGGGTATTAGCATGGACAATACTCCTTTAAGATATTTATTAATGAGATGGTGGACCACTAAGGCCAATAATGAGGCTCACAAACTCATCCTGCCATCAACTCCTATTTTCATAATATGGAACCTTTGGAAGAATAAGTTCTCTATTAAGTATGGTGGAAAGAAGTCTAGTGTTGTTAGAATTAAATTTATGGTCTTTAGGGATATCTCTAAACTATTAACAATGATCTTTCCTCATATCAGTTGGCCTTCTAGTTGGAAAGAATTGATTCAAATTGTTGAAACCTGCTCTCATGAGATCAAAGTCATCACGGTATGTTGGAAAAAGCCCCCAGGAACTATTGTTAAGCTCAACGCTGATGGCAGTGCCCTTCATAACCTTGGTAAAATAGGGGTTAGAGGTATTTTGAGGAACAACCAAGGTGGATTTATCTTTACTTTGTTGTTCCTCTAGGGGAAGACACTAACAACCAGACATAATTAGAATCTGCAATTGTTGGCCTATCCTGGTGCTTACAACTAGGACACACAAGAGTTATATTAGAGCTTGACTCTGAACTTTTAGTGAAATTGATCAACCAACATTACTAGACTCCATGGCAAATTCAAGCAAAATTGATCAAGCGCCAACACCTCAGCAGGCAATTCCAACACTTTGAATACAACTATATCTTCAGGGAAGCAAATTAGGTAGCTGACACTCTATCCAAGCACAACCACAACTATAATTCTGCTCAGGTCTATTTCTCCACTGATCAGATGTCAAAAGAAGCAAAACTTATCTATGTCTTGACATGTGGGAGATGTCAAACTTTAGAAGAAGGAAACTCAAGAGGATCAAGAAATCTCCTTGAACTTTGTTGTCTACATTAACTTTAGATTTAGGTTTCCATTTTATAATTTGTAAAGGGAGAGTCTCCGTAGTTTATGCTTTCATAGAATGATGTAAAAAAAGTAGTCCTCTCTTAGGATTAGTTCTAGGTTAGAATCATGATTGTATGGAGAATGAGTTGACTAACCTTAGATGGTTGGAAGACTTAGGAACCAACTTAGGATGGAGGTAAGGTTATTGTCCCCCTCCTTGTACTTTTGTTTTTTGATAGGCCTGAGGGTGTTGCTTAGTCCCTGACTCACCCAAGGGTCATTAAAATTAAAAAAGAAAAAGTTAAGTGCCAAGTCAGCCAGGTATATTTGATAGATACACTTTTTAAAAAGGAACAAGTGTTCAATAGGAAAACAACCTTGTTGAGATATTTAATCAAAATATACATGCAAATTTAGGGGGCCGCATATGCCTTCTCAAAATGGATTGACTTACAATTTGTTTATATAAAAATATGAATAAATATGAATTTGGTCAAATATGATTTGAATAAAATAGTTCTAATCAACTTTAATCTTCGAAAACCAAAGAGCATTAAAGCAGAGTTACTCCAACACCTACCACCCCCACCACCTCCACTCCATCCCTTAATTTTCATTTTTTTAAAAACTTATTTTTCATAGAACAAAGAAATTTATTTTTTTCTACTCCCATCCCACTCCACCCCTTACCCTAACTTTATTTTTGTAAAAAATAAAATAATCTCTTCCCCCCGGCACGCCCACCTCATTCCTAAATTATTATTTTTTAAAAAAAATTATTTTTTCATATAAAAATATTTTTATCTGAATGATCCTAAGAATGGAGATAATGTAGTCTATGTGAACTCGGGAGAAAGTACTCACATGACAAATTTTTCAGGTAAGCTATCCAGTCTAAAACCTTATAAAGAGACTGATAAGATAGTAATGAAAATGATAGTGAACTTAATATCACTCACATTGACAATGAAAGTATATCTGGTTTAACGAGATCCTTGTTGTTGATAAACGTAAGAAGAAAATTTTGCCAATAAGTAAGATAGCTAATGACAATTAGCGTACAATTAAATTTGACGAATCAACTTTTAATGTAAAGGACAAGGCAAAAGGAAAGCACCGACAACAATTCATATTCTTCGGAGACAAGCTTAAGAGTAGTAAACTCACCTCCAATTAGCTTGAAGGAAAGCGTTAAACATCGAAATAACATCATTTAAATATAAATTTTGGTTGCTACTCATAATCTTAGGTATAGAATACATGTTAAAATATAATTCTATCTCTAAATAGTTATCTTGTATTAGAACTCTATGTTTTGTACAACTTTTACACTATGATGTACATGTTACGCAATACATTAGCCACCCTTACAAAAGCTTTAAGGAAAAAGGTATAAATTTTCCCCAGAAGTTGTCCCTAAAAGTCAGTTACACGTTTTAACAATAGAAGCGATATATTACACACCTATACTACACTAAAGTGAATTGTTTTTACCCTTCCTACACCAAATCCCAGGCGCGTTTCACTCCATCTCTGTTAGCGCGTCCTGCCACTAATATAATCATTTTTTTAAATTAAAATTATCCTATATAAGTCTAAAAATATAGAATCCACCACCCAACTCAATATTTCAACCAAAAACCTTAAGAACCCTAATTCTACAACAAAAATTTGGAGATCCAAGCCCCAAATTGAAGGAGAATCAAAAGTAACTTCTTTTTTCTTTCTCTCTTTTTCATAATCCTCCCTTTTCCATTTTGATTTCTCTCTCTTTTTTGTAAAAAAAAATTAATTTTTTTTTTCAGATTGTGAGTTGTTGTTTTCTACATCTTCAATGGAAATGTGATGACAACCCACACCCCTCTATCCGCTGACCTCATCACCGTCCACCGTCGAACGTACTCTCGTCGACGAAACTCCAAAATCCTTCACTTCTCCTTTCTCCCCTCGTTCGGTATCACTAGGAAACACCACCAGCGACCAAGCAACCCTAGTTCACCGGAATCCACCAAAACAACCCCACCTAAAAGCCACCATCACAAAACAACCACCCTGCATCTATAGAAAATCAACAATGCACCGGTGACCCTGTTTTCTCGTTGGTAAACTCCTCTTTCCAACACTACCAAAACTCACCTGGAAATAGTCGGGGGGTAGGCACAATGGAAAAAGATCCAAATGGGTCTTATATGTTCTCTTTTTTCTTTGGAAAACTCCATTAAATTGAGAAATTTCTTCGATTTATGGTAAAAATCGGCGATTAGATTTGTATGTTCTTAGGAGAAATTGAACAGATTTGGGTGAACTGGAATGGGTGAAATAAAATGGATATGGGTGAAATGAGACGGATATGGTTGAAAATGAAACGGGTTGGCATCTTAACGGGGCGAGCGCATCTCACTCTCTACGTAATATCTGGGTTTGGTGCAGGAAAGGTCAAATAAATTCACTTTGGTGTAGTATAGGTGTGTAATAGGTCACTTAAATAGTTGAAGTGTGTAACTGACTTTTAAGAACAACTTCAAGGGGGAATTTATGTCTTTTCCCAAGCTTTAACAACGAATAACTTTAACACATTTTTGGTGAAAAATTTCTCTGACAAGCCTTGATTTATTTGGGGTAAAACTTCAATAAGTCATTCAAGTTTTCCATGTCAATAACCTTTTCGTTATTTCTGTAATCTTTTGTCAAGTTAAAAATATTTTTTTTTATTTCTTGTTTGGTTTCAACCCAATTTATTCTCTTAAAGTAAAAAAAAAATTTAAATCAAAGCTAAATTGTTAATGCTCAATCCCTATCACCCCACCTTACTCTCAAATAAGTATTTTTGAAATTTTTTTTTTTTTTCATAATTTGTTTTTAATATTTTTTCATAATTTTTTCTACTTTCATACCCTATCAGCCACCCACTCCCACCCCCCAACCCTCATCCCCACCCTACCCCTACCTCTATCACCCTCAATTTTTAAATTAGAAAATATCAAGAAAAATTCACCCACCCTACCCGCCCCGCCCCTTACACCCACCCTATCACCATTTTAAAAAAACAAATCATCCCCAAGTCCCATTGGACCTCCTATTCCCAAATACTTTTTAAAAAAAAGTCAAAAAGAAAATTAAATTTTTTCACCAACCCCCCTTCCATTTCCAGCCTCC
>JBCEWC010001673.1:0-39258 GCA_038996855.1 Solanum aculeatissimum | reverse complement strand
CTGTTTCAAGCCATATAGGGATTTAGTAAGTTTACACACTTTGCTTTCTTGGCCTGCTTCAATAAAACCCTCGGGTTATTCCATATAAATCTCTTCATTTAGGTCTCCATTTAAAAAAGTAGTTTTTACATCCATTTGGTGAATTTGCAAATCAAAAATTGCAGCCAAAGCAATTAAAAGTCTAATGGATGTAATTCTAGTTACCGGAGAAAAAGTGTCAAAAACCTCTAGGCCTTCAAGTTGCTTAAATCCTTTTGCAACTAGTCTAGCCTTATATTTATCAATTGACCCATACGATTTTAACTTTTTCCGTAAGACCCATTTACAACCAATTGTTTTACAACCCGGTGGTAAATTAACTAACTTACAAGTTTTATTAGAAATTAGTGACTCCATTTCATCATTTACAATCTCTTTCCAAAAAATTGAATCATGTGAAAATAATGCTTCTTTTAAAGTGAGAGGGTCATCTCTAACATTAAAAATATAAAAATCAGGAGCAAAATCTTTTTCTACTCTAGCTCTTTTACTTCTTCTTAACTCAAAATCATCAATTTCTTTGTTTTTAAAAATAGTAGAAGAAGAGCTAGGCAGTGACAAAATATTTTGTTCAACGTTGTGACCCTCACTATTTTTAGAATCAAAAGGAAATTTATTTTCATGAAATATAGCATCACCTGATTCAATAGTAACTTTATCTTCAAGATTAAAAAATCTATAGGTTGTACTCTTTGAAGCATAACCAAGAAAGACACAAGTAGTAACTTTCTTACCCAACTTTGTTATCTTGGGATCCTTTAGCCTCACAAAGGCTAGACAACCCCAAACTCTTAGATATCCCAAGTTTGGATTGTGACCTTTCTATAACTCAAATGGAGTTAGTTTAGTATTTTTATGAGGCACACGATTTAACACATAACAAGCAGTCAAAATAGCTTCACCCCAAACATTTAAAGATGCACTTGACTCAATAATTAAGCATGACATTAGTCAATTCAACAAAAGTTCTATTTTTCCTTTCTGCTACACCATTTAATGCTTAAAACATAGAATTTTATGTGTTCTCAAAGTGATATGGGTTTGATATGTTTTTATATCTATTTTGCAGGATTACAGAGTTGACATGATTTTGGGATGAAGTCTACATAATTGTAGCATTTTGGGAGAACACGAGACACTCTACAGGCGTGGATACTTCCACGAGCTTTAGAGTGGTTTCGTGGCCATGATCTAGTGAATGGCCTATTTTCCGATGTTTAGTCCATAAAGGAACACACGAGCCATAGAAGTCTATATGGGTCATGGATTAATTTTTTGCCACAAGGATCAGAGTTGAATAGTTTCAGACAAAGTGCTCAGACGAATCCTTATACGGGACGTAAGTCTAAATACAACCCATAGGAAGGTCTTGTGCAATTGATCGAAAGTTTTCAAAGATAAAGTCTATGAAGCCCGTAACGGGTCGTGTAATTATATGGCCCATTAACCATATCATTAAGCCTACCGAATCAATTTTTCTAGTTCATTTTGGATTTGTTTTTTACTTAGTATAAATGGGTTTTTAGGTTTCTTTTATGCAAGAAGAGAGGCAGGATGACAGAAAAACACTTGGAAAACTCTCTTTGTGTGATTTTTGCATCAATTCTATAGCATTATAATTTCTTGAAGATTGGAATTTCTTGCTCTTTAAAAGTATCATCATAAGTGATTAATTATACTATTCTTTAATATGATTAATTCATCTACCCTGATTATGCTTAGCTAAATCCACAACTAGGATTGTGGAAATCATGAAGAACTAACAAGGTAAAATTAGATAATTCATAATACTTGGAAGGTGTGCATGCATGTATTGATTATTTCTCTTCATTTTAATTGCTATTTAATGAGTGGCCAATGTTAGAACTTGCCTAGTATTACTGACTGGATCAATGTAGTAATAAATAGGAAAAGAGAATAATTAACATGATTTGATTAAAATTTTCTCATCTAATCAACCAAACTGTATCAAGGGGTGGTTGTACTATAACAATAGGTAAGAGTTAGTAATGTCGTATTGTTGAGATGGATCAAATCATGTAGTGATATTTACCTCTCATCTAGATCAAAGGATTTGATAAACTTAACTTACCATTGTGCATGTTACACACTAGAAAAGAATGTGATTATCTAGTAATACCAAGTTATGGAATCATGGGAAACACAATACCCTAGTTATTTCTTCTACTGATTTTACAACACTTGCACTAGCATAGGCTTACTTTCTGCAAAATCATAAAACCCCCCTTTCTCAAAGATAAGTAGGTTAATCACCTCGAATTGCTTTGAATTATTCTAAGTCTACCATATTCTCTGTAGGTTTGATCCTAACCTTGGTTAGATTATATATCTTGACAACGACCATTTTAACTTCCAAAAAGGATGTGTCGCTTAGGCAACATCAAGATTTTGGCACAGTTACTAGGAAATACGGCTAGACTTGTTTAATTCAATTGATTTGGGAGTTAATTCTTATTTCCCTCATTTTATGTTTTTGTTGTTTTTGTTTCAGTGTGCAGGTGTAGTGTATGCATAACACTCGTAGTCGAGGCAATACCTTGACTCCGTTTGACCCTGAGATCTAAAAGACTCTAAGTAGAATGGCCCAGGATAATACGAACAATGTTGTGAATGATGTAGTGAATGCAACACTGACCAAGAACAATGACAATAATAACCCACCTCCACTAAATCCACCACCACAAGTTCTTCAAGCCACAACTAATACATAGAATCAATATCAGCTTGACCCTATGGCAATGGATGTCACGGGAGATATTGTGTTACCTCCACTGCTGGACGATACAAAATTCATTGTTTTGAGTGTGTTGCTTTAAATGTTGCAAAATCATGGGTTTTTCGCAAGGTTACCGTTAGAGGATCCGCATAACCATCTACATAATATTGTATTCGTCTGTAAGAGTATGATGGAAAACTAGAATTTGTCCATAGATGTCGTTGGACTCCATTTTTTCCCACTATATCTCACAGGTAATGCAATGCTATGGTTATTTGAGCTTCCATAGAGTTCAATCACCAGTTGGGAAGACTTACAGAGGTCCTTTTTGGAGTGGTATTTCCTGATATCAAAGAAGCTGAAGTTGAAGGCCCATATCAACAAATTCGAGCAATTGTCTGATGATTCACTTAGTACCATGTGGAAGATATTAACAAAGTTCTTAAGGAGTATTCTAAACCATAATATCATTTATGAACCCCCTTATGGAGATCTTCAATCGAGCCCTGGATGAAAATAGCCAAGTTATCGTAGATACTATTATAGAAGGCTTGTTTATAGATAGACCATTTAAGAAGGTTATAGAGAGGATGGAAAGAGTGGTCAAGATGAATCGTGCATGGGGGACGAGAGATAGGTCAACTACAAAAAGTTCATTCTCAGTCTGTACTAGTTCGGCCAAGCAAAGACAAGTGATGATGTGATGCAAGAGATTGCTCGAATTACTACTAATGTGTTGTTGTTGATGATGCAGAACTAGGAACGTGTGAATGCAATATCTCATCAGCCTCCATAAGCACCTATGCACGAGGAGACTTATTATGAGGAGGACACTTTCTTTGTAGAAAATCAGATAGCAGGTTTCTGGACCAATGCTCAAGGGTCTAATCAGGACTATTTCTCAAGGGTCCAATCAGGACTATTGGCACCAAGGTCAACAAAACTAAGGTAGAAACTATAATAGGGATGGTGCCATCAGAGACAACAATCGTGGAGGCTACTATGAAAGGAATAGGAGCCATGATAAATACGTTGATTGGGGATGCATAGATGGTTACAGAAATGGTCCATATTTTCCACCATATAACAGAGATTCTAATACTAGTAGATCTAGAGCTGAGGAGATGTTTGATCGTCTATTAAAGAAGGATGACATTCACGATGAGACATTGAAGGGAATGAAGTCTAACATCTCCAATATTAATCAAAAAATCGAGACTCATTCTATTGCTATCATGAAACTTGAGCAATAATTCAGTCAGATATCAACTCAACTAAACCAGTGCCAGAAAGGTACATTGCCCAGTAACACCGTTCAAAATCCTAAGAATGAGGGGCAGTGTATGGCCATGACTACTCGTGGTGGCAACCAGACCATTGACCCTCTGATGCTAGTTGATGATGATGATGTTCATGAGGAGATAGTGGACATCATAGATGCAGAAACTAGAGATGTTCATGCCAACGATGGAGAAAGTGATGCAATACCAACACCACAAAAGTTGAAACCTTTGACCTCCTCCTACCTTCCCCAGAGGTTAAAATGAAGGAAGAAGAAGGTAAATTCCAGCACTTCATCTCCATGCTGAAGCAACTCTCCATCAATATTTCTCTCATTGAAGCACTACAGAAGATGCCCAAGTATACAAATTTAATGAAAGACTTGGTTACCAAAAAGTGGACTGTAAGTTAAGATCTCTCTCAAGAGCTTCAACATTGCACTGCGATTGCTACATGGTCCTTAGTACTAAAACAAAAAGATCCTGGGGCATTCTCCATCCCATACACCATTAGAGGCATCGAAAATGCAAAAGCATTACGTGATATAGGCGCCAACATAAACTTAATGCCTCTTGTAGTTTTGACAAAGCTAGGCTTGAGAGCCCCTACCCCTACGAGCATATGATTGTTGATGGTTGACGGAATGATGGGGAAGCATGTGGGGATACTATATGGTATCCTTGTCAAAGTGGATAAATTCATATTCCCTAAAGACTTTGTGATCCTTGATTGCGAGGTCGACTTCAAAGTCCCAATCATCTTGGGAAGGTCTTTCCTAAACACTGGGCGAGTAATAGTGGATATGGAATCAAGCCAACTCATGTTTTGATAGAATGATAAGAAGTTGTCTTTAACATTTGTCAGTCGAGGAAGAGGCCCAATGAATTAAAGATGAAGGTGTGGAACATTGATGAAGTCTGAGTAATCAAGTGGTGCAAGTTGTGTTGCGATAATAAATTAGGAGCTACATAGGAGACAACCCAAGATATTTGATGTAATAGTAGTAGTTGTGTTTTATTTATTTTTTTAGCTTTTTAGACTTGTAGGTAGTTTAATTTTCTGCATTTTATTGTAACTTTTGGACTCTAGGTTGGTGGCATATAGGGTGATAGTGTGCTCATGAAGGGTATGAAGGAACAAGACCAAGTCAACTATCTTGGGTTGAGGAAGCTATAATAAGTGCTTCTAAGAAAGATTTTACGGGTCGTACATTGTCTCGTAGAACACTTCCAGTGAGTAAAATGAAGTGTAAACTAGTCCATGAGCAACCTTTATGACTTGAATATATAAATATGAGTTGTGAATGAGGCTTGTGGACTCTAGGTAAGTTTTTTATATTTGACTAAGTTTTAGAGGCCTCTACGACCCACTCTATGAGTCATACTCTATTATGCGGCTCCTAGATGGGTTCGTGAAGCCTAGTCCGAAACTTGGAGCTATGGTAGTCTACGAGAACAGGACCTATAGACCATGGAATCCCTATGTCCCATGGTCAGGGTTTCATAGAAGCCTAGGCCCAACTTTTTAAACCAACCCAATCAAGAGTATAAAAGGAGGGGTCAAATATTTTTTACCCCTATTCTCATGAAAATACCCAAAATACATGGTCCTATTTTCTTTGACTTAGCAAACTGACCACCATCCCTATTTTCTGGCAAGTTTTCTGGCAATACTCAGGCACCTATGGGTTTTCTCCTATGGTCTCCTCCTTTAATTTTACACCCTCTTTCTTAAATTTCAATAACTCCTCGGCCTTAAAACCCTTATATTATAAATATTAGTTAATTTGGTTGAAATTATTGATGGGTACGGTAATCCAAAATTGATGGGTTCAAATAACTTGTTGTCGTTGTATGTGTTATATGTGTAATTATGATTAAAGTGTTGCCATTGTTGTAAATAGTGTAAAGAGACAACATAGGTGTGTGGCCATGTTTGAATGTTATTTTGCGAAAACCATGTTGTCACACGTCATTCAAATTGAATGGAAATCATTACTTGAAAAATGATGTGTGATTGCATGTGTGTGTTTAATTTTTAAATTTCAAATAATGTCAGATGGTGGTGTGTCATATGTTACATAGAAAAAATAGGGTACTGTGTAATCGTTGCGTATGGGGTGTTTTGGGAATTTAGTGAAAACATGTTTGGTGCATGATATTCTTGTTTCAGTGTTGATTGAATCAATTGTGGTCTAAACATATTGATTTAGGACCAGTTTGATAGGCTTAAAAAATTAGGATTGCTAGAAATTTTACATCATGAGGGTCTTCTACGGCCTGTGGATTAGTCCACAAGCCGTAGTTGCCTCTCATATGGAAATCTAGTAACTCAAAAATTTTGGGATCCTATCAGACGAGACCTTCTATGGGCTGTAGTTTAATCCACAACTCGTAGACAGGTCTCGTAGGGTCCTTCCTATAAAAAACCAAGACTGCAATCTCATCTACGACTCATAGAATGTTCTACGAGTCGTACCTGGTCTTGCAGATGTAGTTCCAGTAGCTACATTTAGTGTAATCAGCCATCTACAAAGGCCTTCTACGGCCTGTAATTTTAGTTATGGCTCATAGACGAGCCTTCATAGACATTGATGCCAGTCAAGTTTTTCTTTTTTATGTAGTCTTTTACATTTCATCCCTATATTCTTGTACTCATGGGTTTGTATGATGTATGCTTTTTAGGTACTATGGCCCCCCAACATAAGACAAATGAGATACGAGCCATGAGGGAGTGGTTACATGATGAGCCTATGGACTGCAAGGCTGTTCCTGAGTCTAGTGGTTTATTAGAGGAGCTCGGTGTCCAGCCTGATGTGGGTGCTGAGGTATGACTGATACAGGTGACTACTAGATAATCAGGGTAGCATCAGAGAAAGACCATAGTAGAACGACCTCTCTAGTCTAACGAGGGGAGGTATCATACAGAGTAGCTACATCCAGATGACCTCTAGTAAAGATGGGTCAAGGTCAAGAGCAGGAGATAGAGCTTGCTCCAGTGCAAGAGAGGAGACAGATTATGATGCTGTAGAGTTTTCCCTGACAGAACCATCATCCCCAGATGCCTTGAGCAATAGGTGTTGTATGCCCAAGATGCAGAGGGGGTATCGAGATAATATATAGTATGATCAGCGAGTTTGTTTATCCTACACTATCATTGAGGAGCCTCAACTTATCACTACCAGACTCGAAAACATCCCTAGGCTTAGAGATACTATGATGCAATATAGGTTGGAGCGGCTAGCAGATCCGTCGTGAAGGTACTCCCATGTAATGTTGAGAGATTTATATACATCATACACTGCCATCGTTGCCCACTCAACCCCGAAAGGGAAGCCATATTTGATGAAACCTAAATTGGCACAGACGATACTAAGAGGCATCCCAATCAATATAGCAGAGACCATCATCCATTGAGTTATTTTGGTTCCTGTTATGAGGCTTTAGTATCCACAGCTGAGTTTGACTACAGGTTGATCCAGACTCAGGACTATATTCTTATGAGAGATGCAGCCCTCAGGGCTTTTTGATGAGGTGGATTTCCGACCATATTATAATGCATAGCCAGGACGCTGAGTGGGTTTCTACAGTATCGACATCCGTAGTAAAAGCTCCACCAGAAATGTTTGGTGGGTTGTAGTTAGATTGTGGATTCGGCTGATACGTTCAGATAATCCACTTAGACCAGATCGCACAGTACTGGTTGACAACATCTTGGCTGCCTACGACATATATTGGGACAAGTTGATCATAGATTATATACGCAAGGTGACCTTGAATTGATCCACTTTTATCCCATTCCCTTGGTTGATATACAAACTTTTCTTAGCGGCAAGGGTGGGTAGTATTCATTTGATGGATGCTATGATAGTTCATATTCCAGAGATATTCACCACAGGTCCACCATCTGAGCCTCTATCTTCTTCTACCACTGCTGCTCCTACCACATAGAGGACCCCATAGTCTGAGCCTGAAAGAGAGAGGGTCTCACTACTACTACTACTACCACTTCTGCGCTAGAGGTAGTCCCAGTATCTCTCCGTAGGTATGGTATGTGTGTCTACGAGCTCTATTCATACCATGGCATAGAGGTTGGTGAGGATTGAGACTTAGCTGACACAACTACTACAACAGTTCAGGATATGGATTCACTAGGTCATTTTTTAGGCTGAGAAGTGCATAAGGACGCACTGTACAACCACTGTCATAGAGAGTTGGATACCAGTGCATGGACATATAGATGCATTAGAGTGCAGATTAGAGCAGAGTAAAGATGATTCGCTCTTCAGCATAGCCTCCTGATCTAACTGTGATGCAGATGAAGATTCAGCAGCTCCGGGCTGAGATTAGAGCAATAATAGCAGCACCAGTGGTATTCCTGATGCTCAACACTGCTATCGAGGCATTTATTGATCTTTTTTCCACTAAGGAGATACCACTTTGTGCCTATAGGAAGAGGCCCTGTTCAGAGACTGATGATCTCGATGCCCTGGGGAGGGAGGCGGAGTAGACTAAGAGGGAGTAGGTAGCGACTACCATACGAGCATCAATCACGGATGATATGGCATTACTGGCACTACTGCAAGGGATTGTGAGGGGTGTTGGACCCTCCATATATGCTCCCAGTATTGAGAAGACCACCAAGCAGGTTGAGGGTAGTCAAACACAGTTAAAGACTGACACTTAGGCGCCCAGGTATATTTTTTGACCCCTATGCTTTAATTCTATTATATTTTGTGCATTGAGGACAATGCACTTCTTTTTTGATAGGGTGTGGGTAGTTATAGGCCTTGGTGAAGTCTCTATAGCTATGACCTATAACTATCCCAACTTTTAAGTCCGAGGAGTTTTCTTGTCTATGTTCTTTTCCCGAGGATATTTACTTTTTGTTGAACTGGCATGTTTAGGATGTATGGTAGTATTACTAGCATATTGTACTTCAGTCTATTGCATACATTTGTTTTTATTGAAGAATTATACCCATCAAAATTTTATTTTAGGTAGTCTTGATAACATCCATGTGATCTTGATTAATTGAAAGTGTTTGTTCTGATAAGTAAGGTGCAATTTTGATTTAAAAAAAGGCATGATCTGAGTGTCTTAGTTGATAGTGTAATCAGTACCACGTATGTGAGCCTATTTGCATGATTCTCATACTGTGTATTAATTCAAAACTTGCCTTGTTACTCTGACTTAGATTGTAGGATAGTTGGTTAGAAAAGGAACTTAGGTCGTTGTTCATATTAATCCACTTTACCTAACTAATCAACCAAATGCTTGATGTATACCTTGATCCGAATATTTAAGCCTTGCATGTATATTTTTCTTTGTAGACACCTAAGTAACCAAGCATTGTTGATTGTGAAATCCTGAAATTGGCCATCATCCTTCCTTGAATATTGTGCATCTTGACTGAGGCAAATATTTTAAGTTGAGGGTGGCTACCAAAAGTGGCCCTGGTTCGTAAGTTTGATATTGTACACCTAAGGGAGGTCAAAATAAATAGGGTGGAAGTTAGTGATACATAAAAAAAGGGGAAATATGTTATGGGTGCCAAAAAAGATGAAAAGATCCCTAAACAATGAGCTAAAAAGAAAAAACATGTAAAAAATAAAAGGTAATGAGCTAAGAATGAGAAAAAGGCACCCTGAAAAGTTGAAATAGAAAAAAGGGAGAAGGAGTGAGAAAACGTGTTAGTAGGGCAAGAGTGTAGTAAAATGCAGTATCAATGAGGGTCTTTAGTCACTATTTTCCAAAGCATCATACCAAATCCCCCTAAGCCTACATTACAAGCCAAGAAAGTCGTATAGTGATCCTAATCCAAGTATTCAAAGGTCATAGTCGTGGGTATAGGGCCAAGCATATGGTATTGAGCATAGTGTGTGAATATCTATTGTGAGTGTGAGTGAGTTTTTTTTGTCCCAAGCATTGAACCTAAAAATACTATCATGAGTGAGATATGAGACTTCTTTTTGTGAGAATACTTGCATTGCATTATTGATTCTAGGTTATCTCAGTAATTGTTACTTATTTGTGGTTACCTTGCTTGTTATAGTTGCACTGTCACATGTATTGATCTGCATTGGTTTGTTTAATGACTATCTGATATGCATTGATATGTTAATTTGGTATTTAATCTTGATTTTAAGATAATATATGCTAGCTGACTGAAGTTTATATTTTACTATACTGCTTATGTAGATTGAGTCCATCGCTTGAGGACAAACATTAATTTAAGTTGAGGGTGTTGATGTGGTATCAAAATACAATAACTTTGATGCTTAAAACTTAGGATTTTGTATGTTCTAAAAGCAATATTTGTAGGTTTGATATGTTTTTATGTTTATTTTGTAGGACTACAGAGTTGGCATGGTTTTGGGATGAAGTATATAGAATTGCAACATTTTAGGAGAATACGAGACACTCTACGGGCCGTGGATACTTCCACGAGCCGTAGAGTGGTTATATTGCCAAGATCCAGCGAAGGTCCTATTTTCAGATGTTTAGTCCACGAAGGAACAGAAGAACCATAGAAGTCAATATGTGTCGTAGATTGATTTCGTGCCTCAAGGATCGAAGATTGAATAGTTTCAGACAAAGTGCTCAGACGAATCCCTATATGGCATAAGTTTGAATACAGACCATATGAAGGTCCTTTGGAATTGATGGCCAATTTCTGAAGATGAAGTCTATGAAGCCCCAACACAGGCCATGGAATCCAATACAATCCGTAAACCCTTCCGTGAAGCCTGCCGACTTAGTTTTCCATGTTTATTTTGGATTTTATTTTTACTTAATATAAATAAGTTTTTAGGTTTCTTTTATGCAAAAAGTATGGAAGAACGAAAGAAAAATACTTGGGAAACTCTCTTTGTGTGATTTTTACATTAATTCTATAGCATTGTGATTTCTTAAAGCTTGGGATTTCTTGCTCTTTAACTTTATCATCGTAAGTGATTACTTATGTTATTCTTTAACATGATTAATTCATCTACCTTGATTATGCTTAGCTAATTCCAAAACTAGAGTTGTGGGAACCATGAAAAACTAATAAGGTAAAACTGAATAATCCATAATTCTTGGAAGGTGTGCATGCGTGCATTGATTATTTCTCATTTTTTAATTACTTTCTAATGGGTGGCCAATATTAGAACTCGCCTAGTGTTACTTACTGGATCAAGGTAGTAATGAATAGGAATAGAGAATAACTAACAGGATTCAATTGATATTTTCTCGTCTAATCAACCAAACTGGATCAAGGGGAGGTTGTAATGGAATAATAGGTAATGGTTAGTAATGGGACATTGCGGAGATGGATCAAATCATATAGTGATACTTACCTTTCACCTGGATCAAAGTATTTGGTAAACTTAACTTACCATTTTGCATGCTACACACTTGAAAAGAATGTGATTATCTGGTAATACCAAGTTAGGGAATCATGGGGACACAATACCCTAGTTACTTCTTCTACTGATTTTACAACACTTTCACTAATATAGGTTTATTTTCTGCAAAACCATAACCTCCCTTTTCTGGGCGATAAGTAGGTTAATCACCTAAAATTGCTTTGAATTATCCTAAGTCTACCATATTCCCTATGGGTTCGACCCTAACCTTAGTTCGGTTATGTATCTTGACAATGACTGCTTTAACTTCTAAAAAGGAGGTGTAGCTTGGACGACATCAAGATTTTGGTGTCGTTGTCAGGGAATACAGCTAGACTTGTTTAATTTGAGTAATTTGGGAGTTGGGAGTTAATCCATATTTCCCCTATTTTACATTTTTGTTGTTTTTGTTTCAGTGTTCAGGTGCAGTGTATGCAAAACACTCATAGTTGAGGCAATCCATTAACTCCGTTTGACCCTAAGATTCAAAGGACGCTAAGTAAATGGCACAGGATTATGATAATAATGTTACAAATGACTCAGTAAATGCAACACTGAACCAGAACAATGACAATAACAACCCACCACCACATGTTCTTCAAGATGCAGCTAATACATGGAATCAATATCGAGTTGACCCTATGACGATGGATGTCACGGGAGCTATTGTGTTACCTCCACTTCCAGATGATCAAAGTTTATTGTGTCGAGTGGGTTGCTTCAAATGCTGCAAAATCATGGGTTATTCGTGGGCTTACCATCAGAGGATCTACATAACTATCTACACAATGATGTATTCGTCTGTAAGAGTATGATGGAAAATCAAAATTTGTCCATGGATGTCATTGGGCTCCATGTTTTTCACTATTTCTCACAGGTAATGCAATGCTATGGTTATCCAAGATTTCATAGAGTTCAATAACCAGTTGGGAAGAGTTACTGAGGGCCTTTTTGGAGTGATTTTTCTTGATATCGAAGAAGCTGAAGTTGAAGGCCCATATAAACATCTTCGAGCAATTGTCTGGTGTTTCACTTAGTACCACGTCAAAGTGATTCACATAGTGTTTAAGGAGTGTCCTAGACTACAATTTTACTAATGAAGCTCTGGTGGAGATCTTCTATCGAGCTATGAATGAAAATAGTCAAGTTATCGTAGACATTATTATGGGAGGCTTATTTATAGATCGGCCATTTCAGGAGGTTACAGAGAGGATAGAAAGAGTGGTCAAGATGATTTATGTATGGGGGAAGAAAGATAATTAAACTACAAAAAGCTCATTCTCAGTCAGTACCAGTTCAGCGCAAGTAAAGTCAAGTGATGATGCGATGCAAGAACTTACTCGAATTAATAATAATGTGGAGTTGTTGATGAATCAGAAACAGGAATATGTGAATGCAATATCTCATCAGTCTCCATGAGTACCCATGTGCGAGGAGACTTACTATGTGTAGGACACTTTCTTTGTAGAAAATTAGATGGCGGGTTTTTGGACCAATGCTCAAGGGTCCAACTAGGACTATTGGCATAAGGGTCAAGGAAACCAAGGTCAAAACTATAAAAGGGATGGTGCCTTTAGAGACAATAGTCATGGAGGCTACTATGATAAGAATAGGGGCCAGGACAGCGACACTGATTAGAGATGCAGAGATGGTTACAAAAATAGTCCATATGTTCCACCACATAACCGAGATTGTAGTACTGGTAGCTCTAGAGTTGAGGAGATGTTTGATCACCTGTTTGAAGAAGGTTGAAACTTAAGATGAGACATTGAAAGGGATGAAGTCAAACATGTCCAACATTAATAAAAAATCGAGTCTCATTCTGTTCCTAACAAGAAGCTTAAGAAATTGTTCGATCAGGTGTCCACTAAACTGAACTAATGCCAGAAAGGTACATTGCCTGGCAACACAGTTCAAAATCCTAAAAATAAGGGGCAATGTTTGGTCGTGACTACTCATAGTGGCAAAAACCCATTGGCCCTCCATTGCAAGTTGATGAAGATGATATTCGTGAGGAGATAGTGGAGACTAGAGATGCAAAATCAAATATGCTCATGCCAATTATGGGGAAAGTGATGCAGCACCAACGACACAAAAGTTGAAACCCATTCCTCGACCTTCTCTTTCCTTCCCCCAAAGGCTCAAAAAGAAAGAAGAGGAAGGTAAATTCCAACATTTTATCTCCATGTTGAAGAACCTCTCTATCAACATTCCTCTCATTGAAGCACTGGAGAAGATGCCCGTGATGTAAAGTTCATGAAGGACTTGGTTACCAAAAAGTGGACTATGAGTTAGGAGCTCTTTCAAGAGCTTCAACATTGCAGTGTGATTGCTACACGGTCCTTAGTGCAAAAATGAGAAGATCCCAGGGCATTCACCATTCCATGCACTAATGGATATGTCAAATTTGCAAAGGCATTGTGTGAACTAAGTGCCAGCATAAATTTAATGCCTCTTGCAGTTTTCAGAAAGCTATGCTTGGGAGCCCCTACCCCTACGAGCATGTGATTGTTGATGGATGATTGAACAGTGAAGAAGCCTGTGGGGATACTATATGATATCCTTATCAAACTGGATAAATTCATATTTCCTGTAGACTTTGTGATCCTTGATTACGAGGTCAACTTTGAAGTCCCAATCATCTTTAGAAGGTCTTTCCTAGTCACTGGGCAAGCACTAGTGGACATGGAATCAGGCCAACTCATGTTTTGATTGAATGATAAAGAAGTCGTCTTCAACATATATCAGTCTATGAAGAGGCCAATTGAATTAAAGATAGAGGTGTGGGTCATTTGATGAAGTCTGAGTAATCAAGTGGTCTAATTTATGCTGCGATAATAAATCAAGTGCTACTTAGGAGGCAACCCAAGATATTTGATGTAATAGTAGTAGTTGTGTTTTATTTATTTATTTTAGCTTTTTAGACTTGTAGGTAGTTTAATTTTCTGCATTTTGTTGTAATTTTTGGACTCTAGACTGGTGGCATATAGGGTAACAGTGTGCTCATGAAGGTTATGAAAGGATAAGACCAAGTCAGCCATCTTGGGCTGAGGAAGCAACAAGAAGTTCTTCTACGACTGGTTCTACAGGTTGTGGTCCAAACCACGACCCGTACACTGTCTCGTAGAATATTTCTAGTGAGCAAAATAAAGTGCAATGCAGTCCACGAGCCAACTTTATGATTCGTATATACAAATAGGGCTTTTGGACTCCAAGTAAGTTTTCTATATTTCACTAATTGTTGGAGTCTTCTATGACCCACTCTATGAGTCATGCTCTATTGTACGGCTCGTAGATGGGTTTATCAAGCAAAGTCCAAAAATTTAGGCTTTGGAAGTCTACGAGACTAGGACTTACAGACCATGAAATTCCCTATGGCCCGTGGTCGGGGTTTCGTAGAAGCTTGTGCCCAATTTTTAAACCGACCCGGTCAAGAGTAAAAAAAAGGGGGTCAAATAATTTTGATCCCCATTCCCACAAATACCCAAAATACCTGACCCAATTTTCTTTGACCCAACAAATTGACCACCGTTCTTTTTTTCAGCGAGTTTTTCGGCAACACTCCGACACCTAGGTTTTTCCCCTCCGATCTCCTCCTTCAATTTTCATTCTCTTTCCCATATTTCGGTAAGTCCTAGCCTTAAAACACTTGTATTGTCAAAATTAGTTAATTTGGTTAAAATTATTAATGAGTACGATAGTCCAAAGTTGATGGGTTCAAATTATTTGTTGTCATTGTATGTGTTATATGTTTAATTATTATTAAAATATTGTCGTTGTTGCAAATAGTGTAAAGACCCAACATAGGTGTGGTCATGTTTTAAATGTTATTTTGAGAAAATCATGTTTCCACATGTCGTTCAAATTGAATGGAAATCATTGCATGAAAAATGACATGTGATTGCATGTTTGTGCTTAATTTTTAACTTTCAAACGATGTTGGATGGTGGTGTGTCACATGTTATATGGAAAAATAGGGTAGTGTGAAATTGTTGCATGTGGGGTGTTTTGGAAATTTAGTGAAAACATATTGGGTGGATTATATTCTTGTTTCGGTGTTGATTGAATTAGTTATGGTCTGTACATGTTGATTTGGGACAAATTTGATAGGCTAAAAAAATTAAGATTGCTGGAAATTTCAGTCCACGAGCCGTAGTTTCCCCTCGTGTGGAAATCTAGTAACTTGGAATTTTTGGAATCCTATCAGACGAGACCTTTTACAGTTCGTAGTTTAATCCATGACTCATAGATATGTGTTGTAGGGTCCTACCTGCACAAAACCAAGATTGGAATCTCATCTACGACTCGTAGAATGTTCTAGGAGTCAACCATATCACAATATATGCACCATCTCACTATCAATAATGAAAAATTCACAATGTCACATAGATTACATAATCACTATTTATTTATCGATCAATATATCAACGTACGAGCAAGTATTCAATATGAATAGTCATGATCAAGCCTACAATGATACAATTGTACCCCCAAATACTCAATTCCATATATATAGGAGCATACAAGGTTCAATCATACTTAACAAAAGATTAGAAGTCCACCTGTCTAAAATAAAGTCTATAATCAAGTCGAAATCACTATTTTCCCCTTCTCTGGTACTCCAACTCACCAAAATCTATTCAAATACGGCATCACAATCACATAACAAATCTAATGACACTAAAATTAATTAATTCAGAGGAAAAGGTGTAAAATGGCTAAAAATCCCATGTCGAAAAACGTTGTCGAAATCTAAAAATTTATGGATGAAAATATCCTCCTCGTAATAAGGATTCTAACAGTGAAATGATTTCAAATAATAGAGGTAAGATGAGGAAGAAATCAACATTTTAAGTTTAAGAAACCCAATTTCGAAAATCTCCAAATTCCACTATTAAAACCCAAAATTAGAAGTTAAAATCATGAATTAATCAACGGAAATCAATGAAATAGGTTAGAAAATATTTACCTAATCACTTGCCTTCAAAACCTTGAAAATCCCTTCTGCAAATGAAGATTGATATGTCATAAATGGTGGAAAGAGCTTAAATCACGTATTTAAAGAAGCTCACTGGTTCAGGCATCACGAATGCTCTGTGAACACGGAGCCTTATCTACAAACGCGGAGACTAGAAAGGGATTAACCCTCGGTGAACGCTAAGATGAGGTCCGCGAACACGGAGGTTTACTGCACCGTACTCCTTGAATATGATAGTGAGGTCGGCGAACGCGGAGGATAATGTTCCCATACCTCCACGAACGTGGTCTCCAGCCGGCGAACGTGGAGAACAATGGGACATGCACCAAATAATAGTTGCACCAGCAACACAAAACCCAAACCAAACATGCTCTGGACCCTCGGGAAATCGTTCAAAACATCGTGAACACAAACCAAACATATACCACTATCAGAAAACATTAATCCAAACTCAATGGAACCATCAGAACTCGAGTCCAGAACCTCCATGGTCCCAAACCCGAGAAGGATCATTTAAACTAGTTTCAAATTTAAAAACTTAAAATATTCACGGAAGCTCTAAAAATAACAACAAAGTCATTACTAGCGTTAAGTTCAGCACCTGGAACCATTGAAACTAACAGAATTTCAACATAAGCTCCCGAACTCCAAATATTGACTAAAGTCAAACCTACGATCCAAAATGAACTAGAATTGTAACTTTGAGCCTAAAATCTCCACTTTAACTCTGAATTCAGTTTTGCAAGTTCTCCTAGACTAGATTCTGCATTTGGGAACTGATGAAATTGACAAAATCAAATTCCAACACTCGAAACTCGAAATGACCTCAAAACTCAAAATTTCCAATTTTAAGCCTTCTAAACACGCTATGCCACGTTCATGAAATGCCCTAAATATTTAGTAGACCAGGAAAGTACCACCCTCGATGCTGAAATCTGAAATCTTACCAATTCATTGGCCAACTTATGAACATCTCCAGCTAAGGATCGCTCCTAAACTTGAATAGTTGCAAGACTCTCCATACGAGAAGTATTTCTACTCAAAGCACCAGCTACCACATTGGCCTTCCTCGGGTGATATAAGTAGTCACATCATAATTTCTTAGAAGCTCAATCCACCTTCTCTTCCTCAGATTTAGATCTAAAGATACACTGTAGACTATGATGATCAATAAGGATCTCCCAATAGACTCCATATAGATAATGACGCCATAACTACAACATAAACATAACTACAGCTAACTCCAAATGATGAGTGTGGTAGTTCTTCTCATGGGTCTTCAGTTGTCTAGAAGCATAAGCAATAACCTTCTCTTTTTACAACACAAACACCACCTAACCCCACTCTCGAAGCATCACGCTAGACTGTAAAATCAACCCCTTCCTCTAGTAATGTCGAAAGAAGAGTTGTAGTTAATAAATACTTAAGATTTTGGAAGCTTTCTTCACACTCATCGGGCCAATGAAATATCACATTCTCATGAGTAAGCCTAGTCAGTGGAATTTCTATTGAAGAAAGGTCCTAAACAAATGAGCTGCAATAACCTGCTAGGCCCATTCAACTGACGAATCTCAGGGGCTGAAGTAGGTTTGGTCTAACCTTGAACCACCTAAATCTTCGCTGGATCAACCTGAATACCCTCTCCAGATACAACATGACCCAGAAACTCCACCAAACTCAACCAAAATCCACACTTGGAAAAAACTTGGCATATCACCTCTCCTATCTAAGTCGCTGGGGTACAATCCTTAAGTGTTTCTCACGATCCTCTTTGGTATTGGGGTAAACCAATGTATAATCGATGAAAACAATAATAAGCAATTCAAATATGGTTTAAGAACACCATTCATCAACTCCATAAATGTGGTTGAGGCATTGGTCAGCCCTAAGGACATCACAAAGAACTCATAGTGCCCATATCTAGTCCGAAAAGCTATTTTAGAAATGTCAGAAGCCCTGATCCTTAGTTGATGACATCTGGATCTCAAATCAATTTGGAAGAATATTGTTGCACCCTGAAGCTAGTCAAAAAGATCATCAATCCTAGGAAGAGGATATTTCTTCTTAACTGTCACCTTGTTCAACGATCTATAATCGATACATATTCTCATAGAATCACCTTTTTTCATCATAAATAGGACAGGGGCACCACATGGAGACATACTAGGGAATATGAACCCCCTTACCGAGAGATCTTAGAGCTTCTCCTTTAGCTTCTTCAATTCAATTTCACCTTTCGATATCTTACCTTTGACATACCTCCTCAGACCTCAGTTATACTCAAATCTTTTCGAATTGTAGGGCAATCCAAGGCTGGCCAAAAATTCATCCTTTAAGTCCATTACCTCTTTAGAGATGGATCAAAGTACAAACCACGCACGACAGAAATTGAAAGAACAAGAGGAAATTTCCTAACAGTCTCCATAGCCTCTTAAGGATAAGTAACAAATGTTTCCGCACCGATCTTTAAGACTCTACTCGACTGAGCTTGTACACATGTAAGACCTATGAACCTGGGGATTTAATATCAAATTGTCACGACCCAAAATTTATGTGTGATGGCACTCACCTAACCCACCAAGGTGAGTCAACCCAAAAACCTAATAACTTAACAATAAATATAAAACAGAAGACAAAAAGTCTAATAATATAGATAAACAGAAGAAAATAACTATAACCATCCAAAGAACTTGAGTCACATGTACAAGCCTCTATGTATAGAATACTCAAAAGAAATACACATCTCAAATGTCTAGTTCTCGAATAGAACATATCAATAAAAGGACTCCTCGAAGGTCTACTCAGGACATAAGCAGCTACCTCAAGGAATATCCGCAAGCTTGATCCTAGAAAGAGAGAAGTCTCGCAAAATGGACCAAGCTTGCAACCTATAAAATATAACAAATGGGGTAAGTACCAAATAACAAGGTACTCAGCAAAATGGAACTAACCAAAAGTAAAGTAATGAAGAACACAATCAACTCCTTAAATCCCAACCACAATCCGTTGAACTACAATCTTGCATTCAGAAAGGTCCCAACACAATATAATATATAGATCACAGTAATATAGATATACTCATCATCTGACATGATATCTCAATACACAAGAGTACAAGTAGATCCAACACTTACTCATAAACAAGGATAGGATAATTATACAACATACAACAGTATAAACCAAATATGATATGAGATGAAGTGAATGTCAGGAGGTGTATATCATGCAATACAATGTCAAATAATTGTGATGCATTTCTGTCCTAGAATACACATTTGTGATCAAATATGGTTATTTGCCTCAGTCAAAACCCATGGGGGACATATCTATCTGTGTATCTGTGAACACCACCAACAAAGATCTCGGCTAATGCTCACCCACTCGGAAGAGACCTCAGGCCTTTCGGAAGAGACCTCAGGCCTTTCGGAAGAGACCTCAAACTTAACTCACTCTCCCGGAAGAGACCTCAGGCTATCAAAAAGAGACCTCAAACTCGAATGGTAGAGACCTCAACCACCAATCCACATGTTACCTTTATCATATCTCAACTGTAGCCATCACAAGTATAAATGCACAAATAATAATTGATGCAACAAGCATGATCACAATTATATCACAGTGTCATCATCATAATGATCTCAATATCTCAATACCATCAACATCTTAATATCATAAGTGTCTCGATAGCATTTGTATCATAATTTCGTTAATGTTTCAATATCATCAATATCATCAGTGTCTCAATATCATAAATGTCTCAATATCTCAACCATATCACAATATATGCACCATCTCACTTTCAATAACGAATAATTCACAAGGTCATAAAGTTTACATAATCACCATTTATTTATAGATCAATATATCAACGTACGAGCAAGTATTCAATATGAATAGTCATGATCAAGCCTATAATGATACAATTCTATCCCCAAATACTCAATTCCATACATATAGGAGTATACAAGGTTCGATCATATTTAAAAAAGGTTAGAAGTCCTCTTGCCTTAAATAAAGTCTCTAATCAAGTTGAAATCATCGCTTTTCCCCTTCTCCGGTACTCCAACTCACCAAAATCTATTCAAATATGGCATCATAATCACATAATGAATCTAATGACACTAAAATCAATTAATTCAGAGAAAAGAGGATAAAATGGTAAAAACTTCCATGCCGGAAAACATTGCCAGAATCTGGAAATTTATGGATGAAAATATTCTCCTCGTAATTAGGAATTCAATGGTGAAAATGATTTCAAAAATGGAGTTAAGATGAGGGAGAAATCAACATTTTAAGTTTAAGAAATCCAATTTCAAAAATCCCCAAATTCCACCATTAAAACCAAAAATTAGAACTTAAAATTATGAATTAATCAATGAAAATCAATTAAATAGGCTAGAAAATAGTTACCCAATCACTTGCCTTCAAAACCTTGAAAATTCTCTCTTAAAATGAAGATTGATATGTCAAAAATGGTGGAAAGGGCTTAAATTTTATATTTAAATAAGCTCACTGATTCAGGAATCATTAATGCTCCGCGAATGCGGAACCTTATCTATGAACACGGAGACCAGGAAAGGATTAACCCTCCGCGATCATAGGGATGAGGTTCGCGAACGCGGAGGTTCACTGCATCGTACTCCACGAACGTGGAAGTGAGGCCCATGAATGTGAAGGGTAATGTGCCCATACCTCTACGAACGTGGTCTCCAACCCGCGAACGTGGAGAACAATGGAACATGCACCAGATAACAACTGCACTAGCAACACTTAACCCAAATCAAACAAGAACTGGACCCTCGAAAATTCATCTAGAACCTCGTGAACATAAACCAATTATATAACCCTATTGGAAATGATCATTCAGACTCAATGGAATCATCAAAACTCGAGTCTGAAACTTCTATGGTCCCAAACCAAAGAAGGATCATTTAAACTAGTTTCGAACCCAAAACCTCAAAATATTAATGGAATCTTTAAAAATTACAACAAAGTCATTTCTAGCGTTAGTTTCACCACCCGGAACCACTAGAACTAACGAAATTTTGATACAAGCTCCCAAAATTCGAATGTTGACCAAAGTCAAACCTATGATCCAAAATGAACTAGAATTGCAACTTTGGGCCTAAAATCTTCGTTTTAACTCCGAATTCAGTTTTATAAGTTCTTGTAGACCAGATTCGACATTCCAGAACTGGTGGAATCGATGGAATCAAATTTCGATACTCAAAACTTGAAATGACCTCAAATTTTCTAACTTTAAGCCTTTAAAAACTCTTTCTTTTGCAAAACCCCAATTTTTTACAAGATTTTCAAAATTCAACTTATAGACTTATCCAAAAATGATCCAAGACAACTTTTGAGAAGGGCAAGATGGTAATTAGATAAAAAAAATTCTAAAAATGACCTTTAGGATCATTACATCAACAGACGATTTGTTAAGGATCTTATCTTCTATCAGCTAATTGGTGAGTCCTTCTTTGTATTTGGAGGATACCACTTATTTCTTTCTTGCTTTAAAATTAGTATTTTATTTTGATTTTAGGTAGTCGTGAACTCGTCAATGACACTATCTAAACAATAGTGATAGAGGCTTCATAGACTATACTAGGCAGTGATTGATTGTATGTTGAGATCTCTATCTCTTGATTTATTCCTTTCAGACTATCATTTTGATGTTATAGATTGGAGTTTGATTTGGTGGCCTATGGTCTTTCTTCATTGAGTTAGATTGTTGATTGGATTTGTCCATCCTATTGTCTCTTTATTTTAAGTCTTTCGTTGATATGAATGAATGAATGAGTGTGTGATCATAACAAGTGGTTCGTTTGGGAGCTAGTAATAGTTTTCGAGTGTTGGCCACACCAAGAATACCCTCTCGAAGCATGACACACTTTCGAGATATGTTTCATCACTTTTATGTGTTCTACCTAAATTAAGCCAATTTAATACATTTTTGTTTGAAGTTTAAAATTGTCTAGTCAAATTTCAAATTAAAAAATATACGTGCATGAAGTTTGTTTGCTCAAGTAATATATAAGTTCTAATTTCAGATATTTTGTCTAAAATTAAATTTTGACAAGTTCCACTTTAAGCCCAAATGTTTGATAATATTTTATGAGGAAGTTACATAAATGACTGTAGTTTAGGGTTACAATATTTTTCTAACTATAATTATGATAATTACTGTATATAGCTATATGTACTATGGAAGTAGGATTGTATTCTATGTATTTTAAATTTGTTTTATTTGTATACTAGTATACAAATCTTACTTTGTGTCTTAAAAAAGGTAGAAACCGTTTTTAATAACGGCAGTGCCTTAAGTCACGACAATTTGAATTATCAACTTGTCATTATTATTATTAAACAAACAACCATCTAAAATTACTATTTACTTCTGTATTCATTGTATACAAGGTAATATTACTGTATATTATTATACAGTTTCAATTTTAAGGGACTAAACAAAATATTTTTTATTTTTTAAAACAGTAATTCCTCAAATCATGTTCATTAAACTCACAAACTTTCTAGTAATAAACTACCATCCAAAAAATTGTTAAATTTGCTTGTATTTTAATTGTTTTAGTTTTAGTCAAGCAAGTTGTTGTATTTTATTTTTGTTCGTAAAAATTATCACTTTTTGGTTATTTAATGCATTGAAATCTCATGTTATATCCATTTGTGTGTGATTTAATTATTTTCATTTGATTCAAGCATGTTCTTATATTTATTTTTCGTAAAAATATATTAGGTTTCTTTCTATATCTAAACACAAAATGTATATGGATATAATTATCTAACAATTGATTTCAAATACAAGCGAATATAAAAATTCTAACTGTTGAAAGGTATATAGATGTGAAATGTATTTAGTACTTATCATTAAAATTCAAAAGTACATGAACACATATACATATTAGTATCTTTCAACATAAATACATAAGATATAAAATACAAAAAATTGATGCAAATACAAATGTATAACTATTTAAGGGCTTTATAATTGTTGAAGTGTGTTTTGATAATTGTCTTTCAATTGAAAAAACATATGAATACAAATATATAACAAGAAACAATACAATTGAATACATTGGTATAGAAAGTTTGACGATGAACTGATGCACTTGAATATATTGATATAAATGTATCATTTTTAATACATTAATACAATTTAACAATAAAGAACTGATACACTTCAACATATTAATAGAAAACATCTAAAAATGAATCAATACACAAAAATTTCTCCCAAAACACAAAAAATACATCCAAATATAAAAAAAAACATATATGAATTGAAACACCTACCCACCCATCGTGTTAGCCATAAAAGCACACACAAATTGAATGTCATAGTATACACAATTAAAGTATGCACTTCTCTTGCAAACCTGTAAATTGAATATTTCCCATACATAACTATAGTAATACCAATAAAATACAAGAAAAATTGAAGAGAATATTCAAATCACAGTCAGTAGGCTAGAAATCTTCCACGACAGATTGTTGCAGTGTACAAAGATAACTTAATTGAAGTCAATTTTGGGTAGAAAATGGAAGTAGAATTTGATTGATTTGAAATAATTAAAGAGAGAAAAAGTAAAGGATTAAAGAGAGAAAAAGTAAAGGAAGAAAGAGAGAGAGAGTAAGACTGAATATGACTGGACTTTTGCTTGATATATGCCATATAATATGGTAAGTGTATATATAATTAAATTTTTTGCTATAAAATTGATAATATACCTATGAACAATAATAATTTTAAACTATAGCTTAATATCCTAAATAATAGTATATGTTTTGTTCTGTTGTGTAGTTTTTCCATACATATTTCAACCCCTAAAAGTCTGTAAATGTCAAAGTAAACTGTAACTACTAAAATTTAACTTAACTTGAGAGTCAAATATTTTTTTAAATTTCAATTATGAGATTTGATTTTAGGGCATATCAACAAGGGTACGAATGGATCCACGATTTGACTGAACTTGAAAAGAAATATTGCTTAGCCATAAAATGTGAGACATATGGCTATCAATAACCCTGTTATATCATGTTCACTGTTCAGTCATTAATTATTCCATATGGGCTTCAATAATGCTACTTCCCATCTAATTACAATGACATTAGAAATCACTAGAAGTTAAAAATGTCATGTGGAACTAAAGTAGATGCATGACATAAGGCAGGATCTATAATTGATTTTGTGGTACAAACTAATCCTTTTTATGGTCTCCTCTACTTTTCTCATCTTTCAATTTTTTACTTGCTTAAAGTGGGACACATGATATAAATTAAAATTAATTGACTAAAATAAATATGATCTAATCAATTTCATTAATTGCAATTATTTCATTTTTTTCCTTCCTCTTTGCGCCAAAGTAAATTTTGCTGTAAAATACTTGATAAGATCAAAAATTATGATTGTAAAAAATATTAAATAAAAATTCAATAGAAAAAACACAAAAAGAAAGCGGGGAAAGGGAGTAGAAAGAGAGAATTTTCTAAAATATATTTATGAATAAAATAATATATTACTATGATGGTGAGATTCCTAAATTGTGTGGAAGACATTGTATGAAATGTCAACTATCTTAATCGTGGATAGAGCGTAGCTTAATTAAATTTTGGTCAATTATTTTAATTTATGTCATATATCTCCAATTAAATAAGAATTTAGAGGAAATAGGGAGATAAAAATTTGAAAAGAAGTCGAATCCTAAATCTTCAGTTGTTATGTTGCGCTTTTCGAAAATTAATTTAACTAATTTTTTATATTAAATTAATTTAATATTTCAAATAAAAATTCAAATATTTAAAAATTATACAAAATATATTATTAATTATATTTTTTTCATATTAATAAAATAGAAAATTTTATCTGAGTTAAAATTTACATAGTTTACCTTTAAAAATAAATATTATGGCAATTTAAAAAGGACGGAGAACTATCATTATGTTCGACCAATGACTTTAACTAATGGTCCTTGAAAATGGCTTTTTCTCCGCGAATCACAATGCTTTTGTTTTCACCGACGGAAGAACAAACAAGAACAGAACCTGCGATGAAGCTTCCTATATAATTATGACACGTTTTAGTGTCTTTTTTCTCACGTGATGAAAGTGATGGCCTGTTTGAAAGTCAATATACTGTCTCATCTAATTATGGTCATACAATTATTTCAAAAAGGCCATCACTTTCAAAGAGAAAGGTTATGAATTATTAGATGAGACAGTATATTGACTTTCAAAGAGAAAGGTTATGAATTACTATTAATAACATGGTGTAATTATATGCAGATTATTATTATTTTTTATTTAAATTTATTTTTTATTTTTACTATTTTAAATTCTTTTTAATTTTATTATTTCTAATATTTTCTAAAACATGTTTTTTTTATTTTATATTGATTATATTTCATTTCCTTCTTATTTTCAACCTTTACTTCATTTGATTCATGTAATTTTTTATATTATCTATTTTTTATTTATTTTATTATTATTTTTTTATTGATATTTTAATTTTTAAATTAAAGTAGAATTCATTGTCGAATAAGGCTACATATTTATGTTTTCTTTTCTTTTAAATCATATTTATATATTTTATGTTGAAATTTGACATAAGAATATTATGTTAAATTTTGTATTTTGAATTTAGAACTTATGTTATATTTTCAATTTTATTTATTTTAGGAGTAGATATTTTACATTGTAAGTTATTTTATTTAGCTAGACTAAAATAATTTTATGATATTATATTTACAATATTAATCTTTATGCAAAACATGCATTTCATAATGTTCATAAAATTTTTGTACTTTTAGTTTTCAAGATTAATTTGATAAAAAAAATATTGATTAAAAATATACATTAATTATATTTATAATATTGGTTAAGAACATATATATTTATTAATTAATATATTCTAAAAAGATAATATATTTTAAATATTTAATTTAATATCATTTATATATGCTCTTAGTTCTCTAATTGTAGATAATTATCTAAACTTTTTAATTTTAGATAATTAACTTTAATTTTTAAATATACTCCCAATGTTAAAAAAGAATGACGTTCTTTCTCTTTTAGTCTGTTTAAAAAATGATGATCTCTTTTATGTTTTTGGCAACATTTTTATTTTAGCTTTCCACGTGACATGTTTAAGGCCACAAGATTAAAGGGCATTTTGGTACATTTGACATAACTTTAATTTAGAACCACAACATCAAAAAGTCTTCTTTACTTTCTTAAACTTCGTGTCAAGTCAAATCAAGTTATTCTTTTTTAAATATGGGGAGTGTAACCTTATGATTACACTTGTGCAACTAAGCAGTACACCTGTAATTACAATGTGAAACAAATAGGTCATCATAACTACTCGAATGTTTAGTTACTTGCATGGTAATTACTACCCTAGTAATTACATCAATTTTAATTACTAGGTGAATGTAACGACCTGATCCTGTCGTTATGGGTATGCCAATGGGGAATAAAATTGGGCCAGAAAACTCTAAATAATAAATTTAGAAATTTTGAGCCTACGCCAAAATTGAATAAATTTTGAGTTTTGTGAGGTCTAGGGAAATATGAAAAGGGATTAAGGGTTAAATTATAAATTTGATCATTCAAGTTGATAGCCAAGATAATAAGGAGCATGTACAACTTTATGGAACTCAATTTGAATGAGTAAAACTCTCAAAATTGATCTTAGCACGATATATTTTAGAATGTCATGATTTGAGAATGTGTTGTAAAATGGAGACTTGGGACGCGAGTTACAAAATTTTTGTCTCCATACAACTAGCCATGGAAGGATTATTCTAGCTATGGCAGAGCGGTCACGAATTTTAAGTTAGAAAAGTTTTAAATTCAATCTTATTTCTCACACTTCATCCTCAAGAGATCCGAAATGACCTAGGACTATTTTTCTTCAGTTCTCTACCAGTTTCATCATTAAAATAAGTTAATCATTTTTCTAACTTGTGATTTGATTTTTAGATCATAGATTCTAGATAAAATTGTTATAAGGAAGGATCTAGACCTACAATTAATAGTGAATAAAATTCATAGTTGGGGGAGATAATCATAAAAGTGACCAAGGATTAGGATTTTGATATAATCTAGATAAATTAGACCATTGTTGTTGATTATATGTTTTCCTTAATTGTTTATAGACCAAGAGCAAGCTAGGACTTTGAAAAATGGAAAAACTCCAGCTCTATAGAATTCAAGACTTGAATTCGAGGTAGGTGACGATTTAGTATTTTCATTTGTGTGATGTATTCTTGTTATCTACTTCATGTCACTTCTTACATGTATGTGAAAAAGGGAATAACGATACGAGGCTAATTGATAATTTTCTCATAATCAAATTGCATCCAACAAACTCATTTACTTGAACATTGGCAAGTTGTGAATTATTCATTGTGATTGTGATTGTGGACTGATTGTCATGTTCTGACATATTATTGAATTGTATATTACATTTCAATATATCATTAGATCGAGAGTCATGTTCTGACACATTATTAAATCAGATGTCATATTTTGACACATAACTTATTTGGATATGGATCTCTTGAGAGGACTATTGTTGAAATTGTATTGAACTTGACTAACATGGAATTAGTATATCGAGCATGAATCGTTAACATTTTGGGTTTTCTTATATGTATGATCTACTGTGTTCTAGTTGTTTGTTATATATTTTACCTATTGGAGTAGTCGTTTGATTCTACCAGTACACTATTATTATGTGTAATGATACTACACTTGCTCGCTTTTTTGTTGAGTACAAAACATCTTCAGGTAGTTGCTGATAGATCTCTGACCGTTGATTCAAGAGTTCAAGAGTGAGCCAACATCTTTTGGGCTACCATGAATTACTCCACTATCTTAGTCTACTTGTTTTTTGGAGTCAGACTTCTGTTTATTGGTTGTTTTAGTTTTTTGGGGTTGCATTCCCCTGGTAGTTAGAATTTTTGGTACAATAATTTTTAATTTTTGGGTAGTATTTTACGCTGTTATATTTTCTATTTGAATTTATGGAAGCTCAACTTGATTTGCTTATTTAAACTAGGTTACTTAACTTTAATTGTCTGAATTGTGCTAGTTCAATTAATTGGATTAGAGTATTAGTTCTCCTACTGGAAGGTTAGTAAAGGTGCCACTCATGGTCCTTTCGGGGTATAGGCAAAGCTGGTATCGGAGCATTGGTTCATTGATCTCAATATACCAAAATGAGTCTAGTAGAATCTTCCAAAATGGTATGTAGACGTCTGTATTTTTCTTAAGAGGCTACAAGACTTTAGGAAATTCCTCTTATGTATTTCTTTGTTTCATCTTTTCATTATATGACTTGATTCTAATTGGTATCTGATGATCAAAACTGGTATCTAACCTTTTTTACACTTTTATTTGCAAATGGTTAACATGCGTTACAATGGTACCATGCCAGCAGCTCATGCCAACGAGCTCATGGAGGCATCTACAACGTTAGAGGCCAAGGGAGAGGAGAAGAAGAGGTTGAGGCAGAGGGTAGCTCCTTCCAAGGGTGTGGTTGATATCGCCCAAGCTGCACCTCATTTTTGAAGGATAAAATGGTCACTGTCAAGTAAATAATCTAACCAAGGTTAGGATCGAACCCCACATGGAATAAGGTAGAGTCCAAAATAATACAATTGCAAAATGGGGTGATTAACCTACTTATCTCCCAAAAGGAGAGTTTGTAATTTAGAGTAAAAAAACCTAAATTAAAGCAAGTGGTATAAAATCAGTAGAAGAGCTAATTAGGGTGATGTGTTCCCCATGATTCCCTAATTTGGTATTACTAGATAATTGTAATCTTTTCCAGTGTGTAGATGTAGAATGGTAAGTTAAGATTACCTAAACCTTTGATCCAGTGTAAAGGTAAATGTCACCATGGGGTTTTGATCCACCTCCGCGGTGTGACATTATTAACCCTCACCTGTAGTCCCAGTATAACATCCCCTTGATCTAGTTTGATCGATTAGATGATAAAACATCAATTGAATCCTATTAATTATTCTCTTTTCCTATTCATTATCGCCTTGATCCTGCAAGTAACACTAGGCGAGTTCTAACGTTGATCATCCATTAAAAAATCATTTTAGATGAAGAGAATTAATTAATACGTTTATACACACCTTCCAAGAATTACAAATTATCTAATTTTACCTTGTTAGTTCTTCATGGTTCCCATAACCCTAGTTGTGAATTTAGCTACTCATAATTAATGTAGATGCAATAAGATAAAGCTGAGTCGGTAGGCTCTACGGGCATACTCTATGGGTCGTAACATGTTCCACAACCCATAGTCAGGCTTTTGTGGACTTCATCTTCAGAACTAGGGTGACTTCTACGAGACCCTTCTATGGGCCGTATAAGATTCTACGGCCTGTGGTGGGTTTATTCTAATGACTTCCCATCAACTCCCCAATCTTTTATCCTCAGGGTACAACAGTTGATATACAACTCATATAATGATGTACGGCTCGTCAACTCACTCATAGATTAAACTTCTAAAAATCACCCTTCACTGGAATTTGCTATGACTCCCCTTCTACGACCCGTAAAGGGTTTCGTAAATCCTCAAAACCTGCACTTTCAGCACACTTTATCCAAAAATTATGTCAACCCTGTAATCCTGCAAAACAAACATAAAAACACATCAACTCTAACAACATCGCTTTGATACCACACAAAATTCTAAGTTTTTAACATCAAAAGTATTATATTTTGGCAGCATATCAGTGACCCAAGCTAAGGAGGTACCAGCAGGAGAGGCCCAACCTGCACTTGAAGTGGAGATAAAGGAGAATGTATAAGTTGAGGTAAAGGAGCATACAGAGGTAGAAGAGAATGCTCAGGTTGAGGCTGCAGGAATTCCTCCCATGGATCCAACATCTAGTAGTAGGAACAAACTTTTATGAGTGGGTTAGTTAGTGTTGGAGCCATTCATATTGTGCCCGTTGCCCAAGCTCCTATCACCTACTCTATCGCAGCTACAACCCTAATATGGGAAGAAGTTGGGGTGATGTTGCATTCTTTTGCCCTCTTCTGGGTCAGTGATAATCCATACCAAGCATGAGATTTTGACTAAGTTTTTAAAGTTGAAGCCTCCAGTGTTCCAAGGTTCAAAGAGTGAGGATTCTTATGAGTTCATTTTGAATTGTTATGAGAGACTGTATAAGTTGGGTATTGGGCACCAATATAAAGTTGAGTTTGTGATCTTCCAGCTTCAGTGTGAGTCCAAGCAATGGTGGAGAGCCTTTGTGGAATACAATAGCTGGTATTGCCACCACTTACTTGGGCTTAGATTCATGCATTATTGTTTGAGAAATAAATAGCCTGGACCCTAAGAAATTACAATAAAGATGAATTTATGAAACTTGAGAGTAGGGTAGTATGATTGTAGCGCGTGTATGAGGCTAATTCCATATTTTATCCAGATATGCTACTCAGTTGGTGACTACAGATGAGTAGAGGATCTAGTTGTTTGTTAAAGGTTTGGACATTGAGTTGCAAGTTTTATTTGTTCATATGATTGCTACAGGTAAGAGTTTCAATGAGATGACTGATTTTGTGAAGAAGATTAAGGGAGTGAGGAAAGTTGTGTAGGCCAAAGATTTGGTTAAGAGTCCCAAGAGCACATGTAATTTAGAAGATTGTTATTCTAGAGGTTCAAGTAAACTGGCTATTGCAGCCCGTCCGATGTATTCAGTCATGCCTACTTCTATAGGTGGTTATTTTGAGACTTCATAACAGGATATTACTTGTGATGGTCAGGGAGCTTCTTCTACATCAGGTACTCGACCCTTTCTAGATCACAATTTATATAATTGTGGTGAGCCAAGACATGTGAGGAGGGAGTGCTCCTACCATCGTATGGATAACCCTGTACAGTAGACTAGAGCCGTGGTGCCTACAAGCGGAGGTTATAATGGTAGAGAACATCCACAAGGTGGGAGAAAAGGAAAATAGAGAGGCCATAGTGGATGAGGTAATGGTGATGCAAGTAGGAGAGCAGAGTAGATAGATGATGTGCTGTTGAAATACAATACTTTTTATGCTTAAAACTTAGGATTTTATGTGTTCTCAAAGATATGTTAGTAGGTTTGATGTGTTTTATATTTGTTTTGCAGGATTACAGGGTTGGCATGATTTCTGGGCTAAGTGTGCTGAAATTGTAAATTTTAAGGATCCACAGAACCCTTTATGAGTCGTGGAATATTTCACAGGACGTAAAAGTGGTTTCGTAACAAATTCCAGTAAGGGGTGATTTTCAAAACATGATTCTATGATGCACTCAAAAGAGTTTTAAAACATTCTACGAGTCATAAAAGTGAGGTCGTACCCTGAGGATCAAAAAGTGGAGATTTGCTAAAAAATCATCAGATGAAACCCTCCACGGGTCGTAGAATCTTATACGGCCCATTAATGGGTCTCATGGAAGCCATCTCCAGATTTGAATAAAGAGATTACGAAGCCCTGATTACGGGCCATGGAATATTATACGCCCCATAGAACTTCCCGTAGAGTTTGCCGATCCAGTTTTCCTATTTTGAATTGACTTTGTATTTTAGACATTATAAATAGTTTTTTAGGTTATTTTTTGAAAAGTTTTAGGAAGTTTCAGAGAGTTTATAGATTTTAGGATTTTAAGAAGAAAGAGAAATAATATTTTGTGTTCTTCATTCGTACTTGCAATTTCTATTGAAGAGCTGGATTTCTTGTTCCTAAATTCATTCGTGTAAGGGCTTAATTATGTTATTCTATATCGTGATTCTTGTATCTACACTGATCATGAGTAGCTAAATTCACAACTAAGGTTTTGGTAACCATGAAGAACTAACAAAGTAAAATTGGATAATTAGTAATTCTTAGAAATTGTGTATGAATATATTGAATATTTTTCTTTGTTTTAATTGTTTTTTAACGGTGGCCAACGTTAGAACTCGCCTAGTGTTACTTGCCAGATCAAGGAGGTAATGAATAGAAAAAGAGAATAATTGACAAGATTCGATTGATATTTTCTCATCTAATCAACCAAACTGAATCAAGGGATGGTTGTATTGGGATAATAGGTAAGGGTTAGTAATGTCACACTGCGGAGATGAATCAAATCCCATAGTGAAATTTACCTTACAACTGGATCAAAGTGTTTGGTAAACTTAACTTACTGTTTTGCATCTACACGCCAGAAAAGACTATAATTATCTGGTAATACTGCGTTAGGGAAACATGGGAAACACTTCATTCTAGTTAGCTTTTCTATTGATTTCATAACACTTGCACTAGTTTAAGTTTATTTTTCTTGCAATTTCAAACCCCCCTTTTTTTTGGGAGATAAGTAGGTTAATTACCCCACTTTAATTTGAATTGATCGGAAGTCTACCATATTCTATGTCGGTTCGACCCTAACCTTAGTTATATTATATATCTTGACAATGACCACTTTTACCTTTAAAAGAAGGTGTAGCTTGGGCGACACCAAGATTTTGGCACCATTATCAGGGAATACGGCTAGACTTGTTTAATTCAAGTAGATTTCGGAGTTAATCCTTATTTCCCTAATTTTATATTTAATTTGTTTTTATTTTATTTTGGTGTGCAGGTGTAGTGTATGCACAACACTCGAAGTTGAGGAAACCCCTTGATTCCGTTTGACCCAGAGATTTAAAGGACGCTATGGAGAATGGCCCAGGATAATATGGACAACACTGCAGATGATGCAGTGAATGCAACATTGAACCGGAATAATGACAATAACAACCCACTACCACAGGTTCCCCAAGCCGCAACAAATCAATGGAATCAATATCAGCTCGATCCTATGGCGATGGACGTCACAAGAGCTATTGTGTTACCTCTACTACTAGATGACACAAAGTTCATCATGTCGAGTGAGTTGCTACAAATACTGTAGAATCACAGGTTGTTCGCAGGCCTACCTTCAGAGGATCCACACAACTATCTACATAATGTCGTGTTCGTCTATAAGAGCATGATGGGAAACCAAAATTTATCTATGGATTCCATTGGGCTTTGTGTTTTCCCACTTTCTCTGAAAGGCAACACAATGTTGTGATTGTCTGAGCTCCCACAGAGTTTAATCACCACTTGGACTGAATTGCAGAAGGCCTTTTTGGAGAGGTTCTTCACAATCTCAAAGAAGTTGAAGTTGAAGGCTCAGATCAACAACTTTAAGCAGGTGTCTGATGATTCACTCAGTACCACTTGGGAGAGATTTACAAAGTGTTTGAGCAATGTCCCAGACCACAAAATAGTTGATGAAGCCCTGGTGGAGATCTTCTATAGAGCCTTGGATGAAAATAGCCAAGCCATCACTGACACTATCATGCAAGGCTCATTCATAGATAGTTTATTTCAAGAGGTAGCAGAACGAATGGAAAGGGTGGTCAAGATGAATCGTGCATGAGGACGAGAGACAAGTCTACTAAAAAAAGCTCATTCTCAGTCAGTACTAGTTCGATGCAAGCAGGGGCAAGTGAAGAGGTGATGCTAGAGCTTGCTCAAATTAATACTAATGTGGAGTTGCTGATAAAGCAAAACTATCTGCGTGTGATTGCAGTATCTCATCATCCTCCATAACAAACCATGTACGAGAAGCCTTATTAAGAGAAGGACACTTGTTTTATTGTAGATCAGATGGAGGGTTTTCTGACCAATGCCCAAGGGTCCAATTAGGACTATTGGCGCCAAGATCAGGGAAAACAAGGTCAGAACTTTAGTAGAGATGATGCCTTCAGAGAAAACAACAAAGGAGGCTACTACAACAAGAATAGGGGCCAAAATAGAGATGCTGATTAGGGATGCAGAGATGGCTATAGGAGTGGTCCATGTGTTCCACTATATAATCGAGATTCCAAGACTGGAAGCTCTAGAGTTGAGGAGATGTTTGATCATCTGCTTAAGAAAGGTGACGCTCAGGATGAGATACTAAAGAGGATGAAGTCTGACATCTCCAGTATTAATCAAAAAATTGAGTCTCATTTTGTTGCCATCAAGAAGCTTGAGCAACAGTTCGTCTAGATATCAACTCAACATAACCAGCGCCAGAAAGGTACTCTGCCCAGCAATACAGTTCAAAATCCTAAGAATAAGGGGCAGTGTATGGTAGTGACTACACGTGGTAACAAGCAGACCATTTATCCTCCGATGTTGGTTGATGATAATGATATTCATAAGGAGATAGTATAGAGTGAGAACACTGAGATTGGAGAGGTCTGTGCTGAGGATGGGGTAAATGATGCAGCGCCAACACCACAGAAGTTAAAACCCATTCCTAGACCTACTCTTCCCTTCCCTCAAAGACTCAAGAATAAGGAGAAGGAAGGTAAATTAAAGAACTTCCTCTCCAAGTAAGACAAATCTCCATCAATATCCCTTTGCTTGAAGGATTGGAGAAAAGGCCCGGGTACGCAAAGTTCATGAACGACTTGGTCACAAATAAGAGTACTGTGAGTCAGGAGCTCTAGCAATAGATTCATTATTACAGTATGATATCTACAAGGTCCTTGGTTCAAAAGCGAGAGGATCCCAGAGCATTCACCATTCCATACACCATCAGAGATGTCGAGTTTGCAAGGGCACTATGTGATCTAGGTGTCAATATAAATCTAATGCCCCTTGCAATTTTTAGGAAGCTAGGCTTGAGAGCCCCTACCCCTACAAACATGCAGTTATTCATGGCTGACAGGATCGTTAAGAATCCTGTGAGGATAATGTATGACGTCCTTGTCAAAGTTGAGAAATTCATATTCACTGCAAACTTTCTGATCCTATATTGCGAGGTCAACTTTGAAGTCCCAATCATCTTGGGAAGGTTTTTCCTAGCTACTAGGCGAGCCTTAAAGGATATGGAATCAAGCCAACTCAAGTTCAGATTGAACGATGAAGAAGTTGTCTTCAACATCTATCACTCAATGAAGCAGCCAAATGAACTAAAGATTGAGGTTTGCGCCATTGATGAAGTCTGAGTAATTAGATGATCCAAGTGTGTTGCTATAATAAATTAGGCGTTACTTGGGAGGCAACCCAAGATACTTTGTAATAGTGGTAGTTTTTTGTTTTGTTTTAAATTTTAGACTGGAGTTTAATATTTAGCATTTTTGTTTTAATTTATTGACATTGGATTAGTGGCATATATGGTAACAGTGTGGTTTGTAAAGCTTATGCAGGTACATGACTAAATCAGTCTTTTTGGGCTGAGAAGGCAACAAAGAGTGATTCTACGACTGGTTCTACTCGTCGTATGTCAAAGTATGACCTGTATACCAACTCTTAGAACATTCTAGTGAGCAAACTTATGTGCACTCCTGTCCACGAGCCAACTTTATGTCCCATAAAAACAACTATGGGCCTGCTGGGGCTCGTGGACCCTTAATAAGTTTTTTACCTTTTTACTAAGTGTTGGGGGTTCTACTACCTACTTTACAAGTCATATTTCATTGTACATCCTATAAATTGGCCCGTAGAACCCATCCACCAATTAGGGCTTTAGTCTACCTATAAAACCAGGATCTACGAGCTATAAAATACTCTATGGCCCATAAATGGGATTTTTTAAGACTCGGGCCCAGTTCTTTTTAACTGACCCAGTAAAGGTATATAAGGGGTCAAAATAACATTTGATCTCAATTTCTATCCTATTATCGAAATACCCGACCCTTTTTGAAACCCTAAGTCAAAATGGACCTCCCCATCTGTTCATCATCAAAATTTTTTGGTCAATGTTTTGGCAACCCCTCCGACACTTAGGGTTTGAAATGTTCTGAATCCCTCCAAATTCAACCTAATTTTCTCAACTTTTGATAAGTTATTGGTCCTAAAACCTTTGAACATTTGAAATTAGTCTAAATTGGTTGAAAATTTTGATGGGCATGGTGTTCTTAACTTGATGATTATAAATTCTTGATTGCCCTTATGTGCGTTGTCGGTGATGCCCTAATTTTAATGTTGAAATAACCTTGGTATTGTGCCAAGAACCAAAAACTTTTGCGTGTGGCTATGACTTATGTGTTTGAATAATAATTAAAACTATGTCGTCACGTGTCATTTGAATTGAATAAACTTATGTAGAAATTTAATATGTGACTACATGTGTATCTTTTTTATTGCTAATCATTCAAGCGGTGTCGGATTGCTAAAGAAACATGCAAAATGAAATTTGATGGGGTTATATTTGATTGTAACATATTGGGGGTTGGGTATTTGATGAAATCATGAGGGGGTATTCTACGGCCTATGGATCATTCCATGACCCGTAGTTGCCCCTCGTAAGAATTTCTAGAAACTTGAAATTTCATGGATGACATCAGATGAGACCTTCTATGAGTCGTATATTATTCTATGACTCATAGATAGGTCTTGTAGGGACCTTTCTATAGAAAAGTCAGATCTGGAGTAGCATCTACGAACTAGTCTATGACCCGTGGAATGTTCTATGAGTCATACCTGGTGTCGTAGATGTCATTCCAGTAACAAAATTTAATGAACTTTATTTCTACGAGGGCATTCTACGACCCGTATTTTCACTACGACCCATAAAGGAACACTCATATACCTTTGTATGCCTAGTTTAGATATGTTCTTGCTTCTCATTTCTTGACTCATGGGCTAATTCTGGTTGTTACATGTATATTTCAGGTACTATGGCTCTGAAGGCCCATCGTGAGGAGATTAGAGCCATGCGGGAGCAGTTTCTTGATGAGCCCACGAACTCTGATGTTTCTCCTGAGTCCAGTGGCTCAATAGAGGAGCTTGACATCCAACCAGATGAGGACATCGACCCACGACAGACATGGGCCATAACCAGACAGGCCCAGACTAGGCTATTATGGTATGTCCTCCCTAGTCTGATGAGATAGATGACAGGGCCAACAGTTCTGTCTAGATGACCACATCCGAGAGTGGGGTCGAGTCTGGATTTGAGGAGAGGTCAGACATCGTATCTACACCAGTACCTCAAGCACTATCCTCACCTTTGGATGCTAGATCTAGCCGGTGGTGTGTTGAGGGTATGCAGGCTATCTATTGAGAGGGCTTATAGACGAACAAACATGGACAACTAGATCGTTCTATTTTGCTAGGAGCCTCAAGTCATCACTACGAGATTAGAGAGTGTCTCAGGCCTCCAGGACACCATCACCAGATACAGGCTCCAGTGAATGGCAGAGGCATCGAGGAGGTACTCTCCGGTCATTGTTCGTGAGTTCTTCGCCTTCTACACCACCACAGTCCTCAGCTCACTTCCCAAGGGGAAGAAACCCCTCACCCAGCCTCGGTCGACACATATTATGGTGAAGGGTCATCAGGTGGATGTTTTAAAGACCACTATTTGTTGTATGCTTTTTGGGCCAAAGTTCCCAACCCCCAGGTCTATAGCTGAGTTCGATCAAAGATTGGGGTACACTAGGGAGACGACCACTATAAGAGACTTGGTGCACTAGGCTAGTTTGATGAAATGGGTAGCCTACTAGATTATAGATCAAGGACTAGACCCTGAGTGGTAGCTACGTCTGCAGAGCCTATTGTGAAGGCTTCTCTTAGTTTCCCCACCAAATTCTGGTGGGTGTTGTGACATCGCGAATCTGGCCTATACTTACAGATAATACATTGACGTTGGACCATGCTATCTTGGTTGCCAACATCTTTACTGGCTATGAGATAGATTGGGCCTTGTTGATAGCCGAGCAGATACATGAGACGGCCTTGAAGAGGTCTACCTCCATCCCTTTCCTGTGCCTTATTTACAGACTATGCTTAGTAGTGGGGGTAGAGAGTCTTTATCTTGTGGACTCTCTTATAGAGGTTCAAAGGATGATGGATGTTATCTTGATAAAGGATGAGGATAATCTAGTGGCACTTCAGCGGGCACCACGACCATCAGTTCATATGCCCGAGATGTTCGCCACAGCACCATCGCCTTAGCCTCCATCTACCACCACTGTTGTACCCGCTGCTGAGGGGTCCTCAAATATAGAGACTGATATACAGAGGGGGGCCACTACTACTATTCTACCGCCAGAGGCCGCACCTACTTCTTCAACACCTGCCGATATGGTTTTCCTTTTTGTAATATCCATACAGGCCATGGAATAGAGACAAACCTATACTGAGTCCCAATTGGACCAGTTGTTGCAGCAGATTAGACCTTGGGTCCATTAGGTTATTTCAGAGACTAAGGCTCGCATGCGGTCATTCACAAAGACTATTATTCAAGAGAGACTTATACTTGTGAACAACCACATTGATGCATTTGAGCAGAGAGTCCAATAGAGCCTCAATAGAACACGACTTGTAGATATGATGGCTATTCGGATGGATATCCAGCAGCTTCAACCGAGATAAGAGCAACCCTCACAACACCGGTCATGTTTGCACAGACCTACCCTACTAAGGCGGTGGTAGATCTATTTAATCCAGAGGATACACCATTACCTTCCCTTGCGAAGAGGCCCTACACAGACGACCCAGATGCTGCATGATTAGAGACAGGGATGATAGAGGAGCAGGAGAGCTTACCAGGATACGCTAGATGTAGGATGAGGAGATGAGGTGAGCTCGTGAGCTAGAGAGAGTGAGGGGTGTTGGAACTTTTGGACATTCTCCCACAGTTGATGAGTGTACCAAGTAGGTTGAGGGTAGACAGTCTCAGTTAGAGAGAGGCGCCTCTACCCTCAGTTAGAGAGAGGCGCTTAGGCGCCCAGGTATATATATTTTTTTACCCCTATTTTCTATTTGATAGTTTATGTGCATTGGGGACAATACACATATTTTTTTATGGGG